>JAFLJL010013895.1:42922-55422 GCA_018398815.1 Conus ventricosus | reverse complement strand
CTGAGGCGCCCAACCGTCCTGGGGTACATGTTCGAACCCAGGCAGTAGTGACAAAGAAAGGGCGACAGTTGGAGGACCTTCAGGAGTCAGGACCTGGATCCTGGTCCGGTCCCCAACAGTGTGCGGTCCTGAGGACGAGATACATGCATGAGGGGGCTCCTCGGAAATCCTGCTGTCTTACTGTATGTCACGACCGACCCCTGGAGGTCTGCCCTGACAGGATCGGTCTAGGGGGGAGTGAAGGGAGTGACTGACCTCACACGCCCCGCAAGAGACCCACAATAAAGATTACGATACAACACCCCATTTATTCACACCAACATACAGTCATAAATAAGCATTCCAACACACACAACATGCACAATCACAATCAAGCATTTCAACACACGACATACACACAATAAAGCATTCCAACACACACAGCATGCACAATTTTAAATAAACATTTCACCATACGACGTACACAATCACAATCACAACATTTCAACACATATGACATATACACAATTATAAATAAACATTTCCAGCATCCAATCCCTTTCCACACCATGGAGTGCCTCCACACCCTGCCTCTCCCAAGTCTACTGGGAGCACCCTGTCGCACTAGGTGCTCCAAACCGGGTCGGTTCTTGAAAAGAGTCGTTCAAGGCCGACCCCCTCGACACACACAAGCAGGCAGTGAAGAGCGCGTCCTGGGGGGGGGGGGGGGGACGTGGCGTTGTTACTGGAGGTCCTGGACGGGGATCAGGGCCGGCCAGTCAAAACCACGGCTTTTCTACCAGAACGTGGTCCCGCCCAGTGCGTGATCCCAACCAGCGCGCGGTACCAACCAGAGCGTGGCCCCAACCAGCGCGTGGCACCAACCAGTCCCGCGGTCCCGCCCAGAGCGTGGCCCCAGCCAGCGCGTGGCACCAACCAGTCTGCGGTCCCGACCAGAGCGTGGCCCCAACCAGAGCGTGGCCCCAACCAGCGCGTGGCACCAACCAGTCCAGGCTCCGGGTGAAGCCCCGGGAGGGGGGGGGGGGGGGGAACGTAGCTGGGAGGAGAGAAGAAAGGGAAGGAAGGAAGAAGGAAGAAGGAAGAAGGAAGAAGGACACGGGAACCCGCCGTCAGTACAATCTGACCCATGCTGTCAAATCCTAACAGCCACTCGCATGATGGGCGAGGGGAGGTCTACTAAACACACCAACAACGCCAGCTCAACACAGACCTGAGCGTAACACAGCACACCAACCAAATCAGGAATGTTCATTAAAGTCTTCTCACACGAAGCAGGTAAAAGACTGCATTAAATCAACAGGCTATAAAACAAATATGAATTATCTTCACCCTTCTCTCACTCACTTTTAAAACAATTTCCTTTCTTAGGAAAAAAAACCAACACAGCGACCATCGCTTTATAACTGCCACCACATTTGCAAATAATAATTCAATGGCATAATTGTCACATTTTATAGCCACATTTTAAAATAACACAAATCTCCAACCACGCATCCGAACGACAAATCATGCGTACGCACGCTCGCAAAATAAAACTCGTTCTTCTTGCACACACAAACAGACGGTGGCCGAAGGATAAGAGTCCGGCGAATGTGACAGGGGCGGACGAGCGAGACCAAGCAAGTACCAACCCTGAATCACCAGGTTCTCTCCCATCCCCACCGACTACCGCATCACCAGATGCATAAACAGGAGAAAGAATTTTGGATATAATTTAGGATGGCCAGGTTAAAGATTGAATTAACCAGAGAAAAGGTCTCAAACAATATTTCTTTTACAATTTTGCAAACAAAAGAAAATTGCGCAAAAGAGAAGAATAAGCCGGCTAACAACAACAAACCAAAACAAACAAACCACGAAACTGATGCTTACCAGCTACCCGTGGGTGACCCCGAAGAAGCGGGTCAAACGACCTCTCTCTGCCCTCTGTCCAGTCGAGAGGACAGAGGCGTAGATGCGGAAAAAGAAGAAGTGATGTCCCTCTCCTACGGGCCGACTGTAGGAATTGAAGATACCGACTGTACCTTCGACGATACGGTGAAGAACCAAGACCGGGCAGGCGCTCCCAGAGACATCTTCCGCTCGAGTGAAGAGCTAACCTCCCCTCAGCGATGGCGGCCAACATGCCACGCTACGTCACAGAGTGAGCATACTTCAAACTAAAAGAAATGAAGCACGTGCGACAGGTAAAAAGACAGGCGAGAGGCCGATAGACAGCCAGTACAAGAAAAAGATACCCACCACCCGTGAAACCTGCAGGATGAATGCACGGGCAGTGGAATTAGAGGGAGAGAGAGAGAAAGTAAACCTAACTGAACTAAACCACACCAAAGGTGCAACCACACCACAAGCCACATTAAGGGACAGATATACGACAACAACGACGACAATAAACAAATGAAAATTCCGCCACCCCAGTTGGGTCAAACGTCGTAGGCCTCGTGACAAACTCGTGACAAACCCCCCTTCTAAAAGCATCTGTTTCTCTGAGATACAGTGCTCCTTTGAACCTTGACGCATGTGCAAATTCACAACAATGGGACCGAACCCAACCCTCTGTGATCGACAGAGTACGATAAATCCAATACAACATTCTACGATAGAATCACACAGGGAATTACATAATACTACATTTATCAAACAACTAAGCAAACCTTCCGACCATGAAAGTAACAATCCGAACCATTGGTGATTCACTACCGTTAACATCACTGAAGTGAAAACTGTCACTACACCTGATACAAAGACCAAAAGGGATAAACCCTGGTTGAGGGGAAGTGTCCCTCTGACTGATTTTCCAATGTGCTGACTACGGAGCTCGGTAAGATAGTCAGCATCCGTATTACAGGAACCCTTGATATGACGGAAAGTGAACGCATGACTCTGCAGTTCCACTGCCCAACCCATGAGTCGACGACTGACTGGCCGGATCCGGTCCAGGTACTGGAGAGGATGATGGTCGCTCTCCAGCACAAACTCACGGCCGTACAAGTAGGGGTTAAAACTTCCTGATGCCCCACACGACTGCTAAACACTCTTGTTCAATCGTGTGGTATCTAGTCTCGGCGTCAGTGAGTTTTTTGCTCGCATAAGCAAGCGGTTGGAGTCCCTTCCCCTGATCTTGCAGCACACAGCCCCAATCCCACCGCAGAAGCATCAGTCCGCAGGACAAAAGGGAGACCAGGATCGGGGAGAGCCAAGACTGGGCGAGTAGTGAGGGCCGTCTTCAAGGCGTCAAAAGCCTGTTGGCAACTCTCATCCCAAAACTAGACGTTCTGGCTTCTTCCCTTTCGTCAGGTCAGTGAGGGGCAAAGCAACTTTTGCAAAGTCATGAATGAACTTGCGGTAGTATCCCGCAAGTCCAAGGAATGACCGCAATTCCCTTTTGGTCCCAGGAGGTTTGGCACCTGCAACTTTGGCCACCTTGTCTTCCTCAGGAGCAATCAAACCCCGCTGCAAATGATGCCCCAGAAAGGAAATCTCGTCCTGACCAAGCTGACATTTGGAAGGACGGGCCGACATCTAAACCTCGCGAAGACGAAGAAACAGACGACGGAGGAGCGAAACGTGCGAGTTCCAATCTACTGAGCTGATTAGCAGGTCGTCCATGAAATTGTTCAGATCTGGCGTATCGAGAGGGAGAAGCAATTGTCGCATGACGCGACTGAAAATTGCTCCAGCAGTTTTGAGGCCAAAAGGCATCACGTTCCACTGGAACTGTCCTTCAGGCGTCGTGAATGCCGTTTTTGGGTTTGTCCTCTCTGCGCATGGGAATCTGCCAGTACCCCTTTGCGAGATCGAACTTCGAGAAATAGTTGGCCCGACTCAGCTGAGCGAAGATTTGGTCGACATCCGGCATAGGTTCAGCATCAAACCGGAGAACCTTATTCAGCCGACGAAAATCGACGCAGAACCCTCATTTGCCATCCTTCTTCTTTACCAGAAGGATGGGGGAGAGTACGGAGAACTCGCACGTTCAATGCCCCCCAACCTCAACATGGCCTGCACCCTCCTGCTGGATAACAGACGCCTGAGAGTGAGGCAGAGGGTACTGTTTGACCCTAATTGGGTCTCGGTGGTCAATGCCAGTGTACATTCGCCAAGGGTACTGTGCAGGGGCCGATCTGTGAGCACGTCCTGGAACTCCTGGCACAAGCTGCGCAGCTGATCAGTCTGTGCTGAGGAGAGGTTAGAACCGAAGCAAACATCCTGCCACGACTCTTCCTCGACGAGAGGAACATGGGGATGTCCTGAGCCACCGACACCGCGTGCTCATCGCCACTCTCCACAACGACAGGGGTGTAACCTGCTGGCCCTGAGTTCGTCGCACGTACGCCTTCAGGAGGTTGGCGTGATACAGGCGTTCCTTCCCACGCACACGAATCCGTAGTCCCAGTCACCCACCCGACTGCAGACCACGAACGGACCCTGCCAAGCAAGCTGCAGCTTGTTCTTCTTTTGGGGAAGGAGAAGCAACACCTCATCACCTGGCTCAAACCACCGTTCAACACTGCGTCGGTCGTACAAAGCCTTGTTTTTGGTTCTTGCCGACTGCAAGTGTTGCTGAGCAAGCTGGCAAGTGTCAGCGATGCGGTTGCGTAGATCGACCACATATCGACTCTCCTCCTTGACAGAAGGTTCCACATCATCGTGGGTCCACATCTGCTTCAGGATGTTGGGTGGGTCCTCGCACTGTTCTGCCATACAGGAGTTCAAATGGGGAAAACCGCATGCTTTCCTGTGAACCCCCCTGTAGGCGAACAGTACAGCAGGAAGGAAACGATCCCACTCACGAGGGTTTCTCTGCACATAGGCGACGCAACATCTGCTTCAACGTCCCATTGAAACGCTCGACAAGGCCATTGGCCTGCGCATGATAGGTGACGTTGTTTCCTTGTAAATATTGAGCAGAGTGTTAACCTCCTGCAAGACTTCGGACAGAAACTGGGCCCCTGGTCCGAAAGGATCTTCTTGGCACGCCAGTGCGCGTCCATATTGCCAGAGAGCTTCAGCTACAGTAGGGGCGTCGATAGTCCTAAGCGGGACAGCCTCTGGGTACCGAGTCGAGTAGTCCACCACTACCAAAATGTAGCGGTGACCGCGATCGGATAGTGGCTTAATGGGTCCCACCAGGTCGACACGACCTTGCTGAATGGCTCCCCAACCAGAGGCACTGACCCTAGGGGAACACGCTTCAAGCGACCCTTAGGCGTTGTCCGTTGGCAGACATCGCAACTGCGGCAGTACTGCCTAACCTGTGAGTTCATCCCTGGCCAAAAGAAGTCCTGTCTGACTCGCTCGAGAGTCCGCTTGGAGCCCATATGACCTGCCATGGGAATCGTGGGCCTGCCGGAGAACAGATTCTCTCAAGCTTTGGGGGAAAAACAAGCTGCTTGGCCACACGATCTGCCTGAGTGAAAACCCTAAAGAGGATCCCCTTGTGGAGCTTGAAGCTCACCTTGGGCGTGTCGGGCAGACTGAGCGGGACGATCTACCAGTTGTCGCAGGCGTTGGACATCCAAGTCCCTGGCCTGAAGACGGACCATGGTAGCAGGATCGACCCTGGCCAGAACCTCGTCAGAGATCGGCTGTAGAACGGGACGCAATTCCTGTTCCTGCTTCTTAGCTTTGGCGCGTGTGGTAACTCCCACACACGCCTGTACGGGCAGATCCGTAGACACGGACTGACTGCGTCCGTTCCGCAAAGGTGACAGTATTCCCTATGAGAGGGAATACATAGGTCGCTCCACCGCGATGGCCCATACTTCGCCACAGAAGTAGGGGGTGGAGATAGGAATGAGTACAGAAGGACGGGTGGAGGTTAAAACCAGCCTCCAACCCGCACACATCATAACTAGCGCCCCCGGGCCTCAGGGGAAACCAAATCCTTATCAACAAAGAGCATTGATGCTCCCGAATCCCTGATGGTGTCGACCAAGGAAGATCCAACAACAGAGAGAAACACTGGACACTCAGAATCACCAGAAGCGGGATGGAACCCACGTTAGCGAGGCACGAGGACGTTGGAAAGGACTAGCCCCACGACTACCAGCGGCTTTAGGACAATCTTTCCTAATGTGTGGCCAGGACGACCACAAAGAAAACACAGTCGGGGTGCTGAAATCCCCGATGAACTGCCTGCCTTGTTCACCCCGCTAGCAGTTGTCGGCGCCTTATTGCCACTAAATCCTGTGGAGGGCTTCCTCTCCGTATCTGGGCGATGCCCATAAGCCCTGCGAGCTTCAGCAAACACCTCAGCGATATGAATCGCAGCCGCGAAATCCTGAGGTGCTGTCTCGCCTATCCGATTCCCCAACTCTGGGGACACAGTGTTGGTGAGCTGTTCAATGAGGATCAGATCCTCCAGCTCCAACTTAGCCAACTGACGCCAGTACCCTAGCGTTTGCGCAGCCTATCACCAAACTGGCACGAAGGTCTCGTCGTTATTCTTCTTCATGGACCTGAACTTCCTCCTGTACGTCTTGGGGTAAGGTGGAAACGCTTACGCAGAGCCAACTGCATGTCTGCATAAAAACGCGCCTTCATTTAGAGTGAGCACACACTCCCTTTCAGCACCAGATAATCCAAAAAAGGTGCATAGCCTTTTGTTCCTCAGACAATTGGTATGAACTAGCAACCTTGTCAAAATGCTCTAAGAACATATCAATGTCCTCACTAGGTCTGAACTCTGGAAGCTTTAACTTTGGGCCTCTAACTCTATCACCTGCCTGGTGATTAACCCCCCGATTTACAGATGCGGGAGCCCGCGAAAGAAGTTGTTCCATCTCCTCCCTACGCAGAGCCTCCATCCTATCTAGTTCTTCCCTACGGAGGGCTTCCTGCCTGGCAAAACTCCTCCCTGCGCTCTTCCCTACGCTGATCCTCCTGTCTGGCAGCTCCTCTCTACGCTGAGCAGCCTCTTCCCTACGCTGGGCCTCCTGTCTAGCAGTCTCCTCCCTGCGCTCTTCCCTACGCAGAGCTTCCTGCCTAGAAGCCTCTTCCTTACGCAGAGCTTCCTGCCTGTCTAGCTCTTCCCTACGGAGGGCTTCCTGCCTGACAGCCTCTTCCTTACGTCGAGTTTCCTCTTCCCGACGAAGGGCTTCCTGTCTGACAACCTCTTCCCTACGGAGGGCTTCCTGCCTGACAACCTCTTCCCTACGGAGGGCCTCATCCTCCCGTCGCTGTCGCTCCAGAAACATCAGGACGGAGGTGATGTCCTGGGCGGGGTTCACCACTCCCGACACGGGAGGATGACCCATCTGACCCGTCCCTTGGGTCTCGACCTTACCCTGAGGAAAGTCTCCCGGGGCATACTCCTTACGAGGGGAAGCATGGAGAAGAGAGGGCTTCGGTTTCTGTGACTCAACAGAAGCCCACAGTTGTTTCACTATACTCTGACGCTTCCGAGCGCCAGTCGGGTCCCAGCAGAAAGAGCCCCTAGTGAAGAAGTAGTGAAAGTACTCACTGGACTATCGGCTACAGCACTGGAATAAGTGGAAGTCACTGTTTGTCGAAGTGCTGGTACTAATAGTAGGGACTACATTCTGAAGACCTTTCTTCTTCGACGCACGCGTCGCCACAACCACCAGCACCGGACGTTGCCATGACAACAATATCCTACGGTTTCAAATACGGGGGAAAGACGATTCCAATTGAAAAACAAATATTTTAGGGTGTGTGTATATGTGTGTATGTGTTGTGTGTGTGTGTGTGCGGACAAGTTCCGGCTGCTCCCACTCTGGCAACACCGCGCTCCACAGCACGAGCAACAGTGCGGTGGGGCTCACCGAAAAAAAAAAAAAAAAAAACTATGTCCGGCTGCCCCCACTCTGCAACACCGCGCTCCACAGCACGAGCAACAGTGCGGTGGGGCTGGCCGGAAAAACAAACAAACTGGCAAACGGAATCCGGAGAGAGGAAAAAAAAGGGGCACTAACGTCCGATACAACCCCCTGTACTCAATAACCACCGGAAAAAAAAACAAAAAAAAACTGGCTAACTTCAAAACAGGAATGGCAGACTGAGCGGCAACAGAAAGGCAAGACTTACGGTCGTACCTGCGTAAGGCACCCGGCGGAAGGAGGAGGTCTGGGCGCGGTCGACTCCCCTGGTCTCACCTCGACTCCCGAGTCCCCACCGGATGTTCCTACAGGCCACCCAGAGACTCCCTTCACACTAGAGTCACCCAGCCAACCACCCACGAACAAACACGACAAACTGACTAAACATATACAAAACAGACAAAACTAAACAGGTACTCCGCGAAACGAGAGAGACAGTCAGAGCCCTTCAATCCCGGACGAGCCCCCACAATTGTCACGACCGACCCCTGGAGGTCTGCCCTGACAGGATCGGTCTAGGTTTGGGGTGAAGGGAGTGACTGACCTCACACGCCCCGCAAGAGACCACACAATAAAGATTACGATACAACACCCCATTTATTCACACCAACATACAGTCATAAATAAGCATTCCCAAAACACACAACATGCACAATCACAATCAAGCATTTCAACACACGACATACACACAATTAAGCATTCCATACACACACAGCATGCACAATTATAATAAACATTTCACCCTACGACGTACACAATCACAATCACAACATTTCAACACATATGACATATACACAATTATAAATAAAACATTTCCAGCATCCATCCCTTTCCACACCATGGAGTGCCTCCACACCCCTGCCTCTCCCAAGTCTACTGGGAGCACCCTGTCGCACTAGGTGCTCCAAACCGGGTCCGGTTCTTGAAAAGAGTCGTTCAAGGCCGACACCCTCGACACACACAAGCAGGCAGTGAAGAGCGTGTCCTGGGGGGAGGGGGGGGGAAACGTGGCGTTGTTACTGGAGGCCTGGACGGGGATCAGGGCCGGCCAGTCAAAACCACGGCTTTTCTACCAGAACGTGGTCCCGACCAGTGCGTGATCCCAACCAGCGCGCGGTACCAACCAGAGCGTGGCCCCAACCAGCGCGTGGCACCAACCAGTCCGCGGTCCCGACCAGAGCGTGGCCCCAGCCAGCGCGTGGCACCAACCCGTCTGCGGTCCCGACCAGAGCGTGGCCCCAACCAGAGCGTGGCCCCAACCAGCGCGTGACACCAACCAGTCCAGGCTCCGGGTGAAGCCCCCGGGAGGGGGGGGGGGGGGGGGGGGACGTAGCTGGGAGGAGAGAAGAAAGGGAAGGAAGGAAGAAGGAAGAAGGAAGAAGGACACTGGAACCCCGCCGTCAGTACAATCTGACCCATGCTGTCAAATCCTAACAGCCACTCGCATGATGGGCGAGGGGAGGTCTACTAAACACACCAACAACGCCAGCTCAACACAGACCTGAGCGTAACACAGCACACCAACCAAATCAGGAATGTTCATTAAAGTCTTCTTCACACGAAGCAGGTAAAAGACGCATTAAATCAACAGGCTATAAAAAACAAATATGAATTATCTTCACCCTTCTCTCACTCACGTTTAACAATTTCCTTTCTTAGGAAATAAACCAACACAGCGACCATCGTTTATAACTGCCACCACATTTGCAAATAATAATTCAATGGCATAATTGTCACATTTTATAGCACATTTTAAAATAACACAAATCTCCAACCACGCATTTCCCAACGACAAATCATGCGTACGCACGCTCGCAAAATAAAACTCGTTCTTCTTGCACACACAAACAGACGGTGGCCGAAGGATAAGAGTCCGGCGAATGTGACAGGGGCGGACGAGCGAGACCAAGCAAGTACCAACCCTGAATCACCAGGTTTCTCCCCCCATCCCCCCCGACTACCGCATCACCAGATGCATAAACAGGAGAAAGAATTTTGGATATAATTTAGGATGGCCAGGTTAAAGATTGAATTAACCAGAGAAAAGGTCTCAAACAATATTTCTTTTACAATTTGCAAAAAAAAAGAAAATTGCGCAAAAGAGAAGAATAAGCCGGCTAACAACAACAAACCAAAACAAACAAACCACGAAACTGATGCTTACCAGCTACCCCTGGGTGACCCGAAGAAGCGGGTCAAACGACTCTCTCTGCCCTCTGTCCGTCGAGAGGACAGAGGCGTAGATGCGGAAAAAGAAGAAGTGATGTCCCTCTCCTACAGGCCGACTGTAGGAATTGAAGATACCGACTGTACCTTCGACGATACGGTGAAGAACCAAGACCGGAGCAGGCGCTCCCAGAGACATCTTCCGCTCGAGTGAAGAGCTAACCTCCTCAGCGATGGCGGCCAACATGCCACGCTACGTCACAGAGTGAGCATACTTCAAACTAAAGAAATGAAGCACGTGCGACAGGTAAAAAGACAGGCGAGAGGCGATAGACAGCCAGTACAAGAAAAAGATACCCACCACCCGTGAACCTGCAGGATGAATGCACGGGCAGTGGAATTAGAGAGAGAGAGAGAGAAAGTAAACCTAACCTGAACTAAACCACACCAAAGGTGCAACCACACCACAAGCCACATTAAAGGACAGATATACGACAACAACGACGACAATAAACAAATGAATAATTCCGCCACCCCAGTTGGGTCGGGTGCACCCCGATAGATCCCCGCACCGATAGATCCCTACCCGAACCCTAACCCTATCCCTTTGCGGGGATCTACCGATGCGGGGATCTATCGGTGCGGGGATCTATCGGTTCGGTGCAGGGATCTATCGGTGCGGGGATCTATCGGGATGACCCCGTTGGGTCAAACGTCGTAGGCCTCGTGACAAACTCGTGACACTGTACCTACAGGAAGGAATTCTGTAGACAATGCATGAGGGGGCTGTTCGGAAATCCTGCTGTGTTAATGTACCTACAGGAAGAAATTCTGTAGACACATGCATGAGGGGGCTGTTCGGAAATCCTGCTGTCTTACTGTAGGAATGAATTATGGAGACGATGAGGGGGCTGTTCGGAAAAACCCGCTGTCTGATTCTACCTACGGGAAGGCATTCTGTAGTGTCCCGTCATATCACAAATGGAATTCCAAGTATCCTGTCATAATACAAACAGTATCTAACATCTCAGGTAAGTATTTTCACACAGCCCTGATGTGGCCCTTTGCGGTCGGCTGGGCTATAAGCAACATTATCTTATCTAAGTATTTTCACATTAGACTGTGATCGTTTAAAAAGGGTGAAAAGGGAAAAGGAGTGTAGTAGGGGTGGGCTCCAAACAGCCATTCTGATTTTGCGCCCGAACATGAGAAGATAAGTGGTTTCTCCTTCTTCGTTTCGCTGTCCTATACGTTAGCTGTTTTTGCCTCAACAAGACCCAAGAGGTGGAAATGCATTGTGTCTTGTCCTGTGCTTTGTGTCCTTGGCGGTAACTACCCCCTTCTCTTTCTAAATTTGGTTATTCTCCGTCCTCAGTCACTTCGTTTTGAAACTTGTCTTGTCTTGTCTTGTCTTGCCTTGCGTTGTCTTGTCTTGTCTTGCCTTGTCTTGTCTTGTCTTGTCTTGTCTTGTCTGTCTTGTCTTGTCTTGTCTTGTCTTGTCTTGTCTTGTCTTGTCTTGCCTTGCCTTGCCTTGCCTTGCCTTGCCTTGCCTTGTCTTGTCTTGTCTGTCTTGTCTTGTCTTGTCTTGTCTTGTCTTGTCTTGTCTTGTCTTGTCTTGTCTTGTCTTGTCTTGTCTTGTCTTGCCTTGTCTTGCTTGCCTTGTCTTGTCTCCCTTATCTTCTCTTATCTTGTCTTGCCTTCTCTTGCCTTGTTTTGCCTTGTCTTCCCTTATCTTCTCTTATCTTGTCTTGCCTTCTCTTGCCTTGTTTTGCTTGTCTTCCCTTATCTTCTCTTATCTTGTCTTCTCTTCTCTTGTCTTGTGTGCATTCTGTACTTCATTGTGTCGTGTTGAATTGTATGTGTGGCATCGTACTGTGCTGTGCTGTGTCGTTGTGTTGTCTTGGACTGTGTTGAGTTGTGTCATTGTGTTTGTCTTGTACTGTATCTCTTTATTCTATTGTCTTGTGATGGATTACAGCACCGTCACAGCACTTTTCCTACACGACAATCAGGCTCTCTCCTCTCTCTCTCTCTCTCTCTCTCTCTCTCTCCCTCTCTCTCTCTCTCTCTCCTCTCTCTCTTCTCTCTCCTCTCTCTCTCTCTCCTTAGGAGAACTGGCCGCCACAGTACAGCGACACCCATTCGTTTCTCCCCGGTGTATCTTTCTATTCAACTGAGCAAACTAGGATTCATTCAAAATTGTACAAAACTGTAATATACTGTCACGGACACTTCCTCGTTGCCGTGACTTCTTTTACGTGCGCTGAGCTACAACTGCACGTGTGGACATGGGTCTGTGGTCCGGTCCGAAGGGGTAGTATCCAGACCACCACCGCCCCCTTTTTTTGAATTTATTAATGAATATTTATTTATTTTCGAATAGAAAGCAATATCACCGAACATCAAGATTTCATTAGCAACAAGCTTGTGCTTTTATTGTTTAAAATAACATTCAAATTACTATGCGAGAATAAACATAAATACGTGGGAGGG
>JAFLJL010013895.1:40000-41922 GCA_018398815.1 Conus ventricosus | reverse complement strand
CCTGAAAATTCAAAAAAAAAAAAAAAGCAAAAAAAAAAAAAAAACCAAAAACAGAAATTTTGTTTTCCAAAAAAAAGGAAAAAAGTGAAAAAACCCTATGTTTAACTGAAAAATGGTTAAATACTAGCAAACCACATTTAGCAACTTTAAACACCAAACAAAATAAAAAAAACGCAGGCAAAAAAGGAAATCTTTTGTTAGTGAACACCCCCAAAACAAAAACCGAAAGCCCCCAAAAAACACGTGCACCCAAACCCCCACGTGAAAAAAAAACCGAAAAGGGGACCCCACACCTATAAAACACGGCGGTGGAAAACCCAAAAAACCTCCTGTGACACGCAACCGCTTGAAACAAATTGAGAAGTTTTAAGTTTCCCCCTTTTAATTTGTTTTAGCTATGTTGCTCCCCAAAGGGGGTTGAGCATTTAAAAAAATTTTTGGGCATTTTAAAAATTTAACGCCTATATTATATATATAAATATTTTTTAAATTTATAATATAAAAAAAAAGGAGAGAGAGAGAGAGAGAGAGAAAGAGACGAGTTTTGAGCCGGGGTTAGCATTTCACCAGGTGCGAAGTGCAGTGCTATGTGTAGGTGAAGCGTGTGATGAGTAACGTGCCTTGTGGTGGGGGTGGTTGTGTGTGTGTGTGTTGTGGGGTTTTTGGGTTTGTGGTGGTGTGGTGTCTGTATCACTGTACCCTTTCCGTATTTCGTGGTGCGTTTTTTTCTTTTCTGCTCATTGTCTCTGTGCCTATTTTTTTGCCCCCTCTCTCTCTCTCTCCTTTCTCTCCTCTCTCTCTCTTAATTTTTTCTTGCCCAGGGGCCCCTGGTTTAAAACGTTTTATATTTTCATCCTTTAAACCCTTTAAATTAAAATTTTTGGTCGTTCATTGTTCTCTCTCCCCTCTCCTCTGTCTCTCTCTCTCTCCCTCCTTCTCTCTCTCCTCCCCTTCTCTCTCTCTCTCCTCCCTCCCTCTCCTCTTTTCCCTCTCTCTCTCTCTCGGGACAGTCATGGACTGTCTTGCCTCCCCATCTAATTTTCTTTCTGCTGTCATTTTTCCCAAATTTTTGTTGACGTTCTTCTGTGTTTGAATTTTGACGAAGAACTACAACCACGACATCGCCTTCTCCTCTTTAGCCCGTCACTTCTCTGCGGCAGCCTTTTTATAAAGTAATTTAGTGTTAACTTAAAACTACCCCACCCTTTTCTAAAGGGCATGCCAATGCAGATTTTACTCGTTTACCCCGTTACCCCTAGACACACAAATTTCATTTGAAAAAAAAACAGGAATGAAGAATGAATAAAAAAAAAAATCCACCGTGAAGTTAAATAGACCTCCAGAAGCGGAACCCATCAAAATGGTGTGCCAAATTTTCCCAACAAATAGTCCTCCCCTTCCGACTCTCCAGCGGGCCTCCGTTCCGTCCACTGACCAATTGATCCCCCAACACCCCCATGGAAACCCCCCACCCCTATCGTCCCCCCCAGCGGAGACCGCTGTCAAGTCACAGGGCAGGAAACAAATTTAAACTAAAACTATGTGGCATTAGGGGCGCCTCGTCTTCCCATCCAATCCGTTTTCAAAGACACTGCCCTTTCCCTCCCCCGCCCGACCATTTTTGTCCCACCTGACGCTTCAGAAAGACCCCCACTCCACAGCGCGGGCTTTTTTCTTTCCTTTTCCAGCAAACAAAACAAAGTTCCCCCCGAACCCCCCCCCACCCCACCCCCCCCCCCCGACCCCCCTCCTTTCCTCCCCCCCCCCCCCCCCCAAAAATTCCATTTCCATCGGGGTCCTCCGGGGGCCCCCTTTACCGATCAAAAGCACGGGGCCCGAGCCGGCGTGGCCGTTTTCCCGAATTCCTCTGCCATTTGGGAAGGAACGGCGAAGGAGCGAGCACAAAAAACGGGAAGATCGAC
>JAFLJL010013895.1:32500-35000 GCA_018398815.1 Conus ventricosus | reverse complement strand
ACCCCTTTAGAGTGAAGGTAGTTCAGGGTAGAAATACTCATAGCCTTCCTGTGGCACACCCCTTTAGATTGCAGGTAGTTCGGGGTAGAAATGCTCATAGCCTTGCTTTGGCCCACCCCTTTAGATTGCAGGTAGTTCGGGGTAGAAATACTCATAGCCTTGCTGTGGCCCACCCCTTTAGAGTGGAGTAGTTCAGGGTAGAAATACTCATAGCCTTCCTGTGCACACCCCTTTAGAGTGAAGGTAGTTCAGGGTAGAAATACTCATAGCCTTGCTGTGGCCCCTTTAGATTGCAGGTAGTTCGGGGTAGAAATACTCATAGCCTTGCTGTGGCCCACCCCTTTAGAGTGAAGGTAGTTCAGGGTAGAAATACTCATAGCCTTCCTGTGGCACACCCCTTTAGAGTGAAGGTAGTTCAGGGTAGAAATACTCACAGCCTTGCTGTGGCCCACCCTTTTAGAGTGAAGGTAGTTCAGGTAGAAATACTCACAGCCTTGCTGTGGCCCTTTAGAGTGACGGTAGTTCAGGGTAGAAATACTCATAGCCTTGCTGTGGCCCACCCTTTAGAGTGAAGGTAGTTCAGGTAGAAATACTCACAACCTTGCTGTGGCCCTTTAGAGTGACGGTAGTTCAGGGTAGAAATACTCATAGCCTTGCTGTGGCCCCTTTAGAGTGAAGGTAGTTCAGGGTAGAAATACTCACAGCCTTGCTGTGGCCCCTTTAGAGTGACGGTAGTTCAGGGTAGAAATACTCACAGCCTTGCTGTGGCCCTTTAAGTGACGGTAGTTCAGGGTAGAAATACTCATAGCCTTGCTGTGGCCCTTTAGAGTGAAGGTAGTTCAGGGTAGAAATACCTGCCTGAAGCTGGCTTACTCTCTGAAGACCTGCTTGGAAGCTGTCCATACAGTTTCTTCCAATCGTTTATTATCACATTTTTGTCCTCCATGCATTCCACTGTATAGACCTGTAAGTAGTCACTGTTGTCATACTGGCAATGAAGATGTTCAAGCGTGTTCTGCATAAACATGCACCAGGCGTTGAATGTAATTATTTTACTGTCGTCTGTGTAAGACACTGCTCCACTGGACCAAATTATCAAACTTGGATGTTCTGTTCGTCGACAAATAACTGTTTGTGTTGTAGCTGACTCTGTGACGCATGTCTGTCTGCATTTGAAAGGGGCCTGTGGTCCAGCGGTTACAGCGTTTGCCTGTGGAGCTGACGTTGTGAGTTCAAACCTGTCGTGGGGGGATTTTACGGCTTGAAAAGTCTCCCTGTCCACCAAGCAGCAAAGGGTATATGATTCAGTTCAAGGAAGGTTAAAGGCGCTGAAGGAGAGGAATGGGCTCCGCTTTCCATCATGTCATGACCCTGATTCGGAGTACCTCTGACTGATCAATGCCATTATGATCATAAGCTGCAGAAATTGAATGTTTTGTTGTGGTCTCTTTTTCTTTTCTAACCATATGTACGTGTGCTAGTATGAATGCGTTCGAACGCAATGAGAAGAAGAGAGAGAGAGAGAGAGAGAGAGAGAGAGAGAGAGAAGAGAGAGAGAGAGAGAGACAGAGAGAAGAGAGACAGAGAGAGATTGATTATCTTTATTCCCAAGGGTAACAGATAAGCAAGAAGATTTTTTCCATCTGGTCTGTGAGAGGGAGAGAGAGAGGGGCGGAGAGAGAGAGAGAGAAGAGAGAGAGAGAGAGAGAGAGAGAGAGAGAGAGAGAGAGAGAGAGAGAGAGAGAGATGCTCATGATTAGAGAAAAGGGCGGTTGATATGAGAGGGGAAGTTAGACAACAGAGAGAGAGAGAGAGAGAGAGAGAGAGAGAGAGAGAGAGAGAGAGAGAGAGAGAGAGAGAGAGAGAGAGAGAGAGAGAGAGAGAGAGAGAGAGAGAGAGACAGAGAGGTTCATGATTAGAGAAAAGAGTGGTCGATATGCGAAGCAGACGTTAGACAATACAAGAGAGAGATGCGAGTGGGGGATGGGGGGTGGAGGAGGGGTGGATGTGGTAGGGAGGTGAATGATGCTAGGAAGGAACGGAAGGGGCGCCAAACATTGTCGCCATTTTGGGTTTTGGTTTGTTTACTTCTCTTTTATTTCGCCAAAATCATACATCCAATTCCCTTACCCCATCCAGCGGGTTTTCTTTTGTTTTCAGCTCTCACCTCTTGGTATGTGGTGATGGCAGCTTTCCTTTCACTCAGGCATGTTCTAGTTCCAAGCTTATGTCATCTCTCTTTTCTTTTCGTGTTTTCAAGTTCCTTCTTTAAGCTGGAGTGTCGTTTTCTTGAGAAGGATCCTTTCTTTGTGATTGTTTCTTTCAGCTTTTTTCTGTCGATCGGTTTCGGTTTGTTGTGGTGCTTCTTGTGTCATGTGATTTTTTCTTTTCAGCTTTCTTCTGTCGATCGGTTTCGTTTTGTTGTGCTGTTTCTTGTGTCGTCAGTTTGCTTGTGGCTTATTTCTGTTTTGTAGTGCATGCGTGCATGACTGCGTGCATG
>JAFLJL010013895.1:7500-27500 GCA_018398815.1 Conus ventricosus | reverse complement strand
AGCACAGGGCTACGACCATACAACACAGCACAATACAGCACAGGGCTACGACCATACAACACAGCACAATACAGCACAGGGCTACGACCATACAACACAGCACAATACAGCACAGCACAATACAGCACAGGGCTACGACCATACAACACAGCACAATACAGCACAGCACAATACAGCACAGCGCTACGACCATACAACACAGAACAAGACAACACAAAGACCATACAACACAGTACAGGACAACACAGAGCAACGACCATACAACACAGTACAGGACAACACAGAGCAACGACCATACAACACAGTACAGGACAACACAGAGCAACGACCATAAAACACAGTACAGGACAACACAAGGACACAGCACAGTACGGTGCCACACAACATAATTCAACACAACACAATGAAGTACAAAATGCAACACAAGACAAGAAAAGAGAAGAGAAGGCAAACAAAGGCAAGAGAAGATAAGAGAAGATGCGTTTTTGATTCTGAGTCTGTAACTACTTTTCTAAGACAAGAAAGTTTCAAAACG
The DNA here is from genome assembly GCA_018398815.1 of Conus ventricosus. Lineage (NCBI taxonomy): Eukaryota > Metazoa > Mollusca > Gastropoda > Neogastropoda > Conidae > Conus > Conus ventricosus. The sequence continues at coordinate 26,965 of JAFLJL010013895.1, read as the reverse complement.
AAGTGACTGGGGACGGAGAATGAAGCAGAATTTAGCAAGAGAAGGGGTCAGTTACCGCCAAGGACACAGACAAAGTACAGGACAAGACACAATGCATTTGGACCTCTTGGGTCTTCTTCAGGCAAAGACAAATAACGTTTAGGATAGCGAAAACGAAGAAGGAGAAACCACTTATCTTCTCATGTTCGGCGCAAAAGCACAATGGCTGTTTTGAGCTCACCCCAACTCCTGTGATGTTTGATACAGGATACTTGGAATTCCATTTGTGATATGACGGGACACTACAGAATGCCTTCCCGTAGGTAGAATCAGACAGCAGGATTTCCGAGGAGCACCCTCATGCATGTGTCTACAGAATTCCTTCCTGTAGGTACAGTTAGACAGCAGGATTTCCGAGGAGCCCCCTCATGCATGTGTCTCGTCCCTCAGGACCGCACACTGTTTGGGACCGGACCAGGATCCAGGTCCTGACTCCTGAAGGTCCTCCCACTGTCGCCTTTTTTTTTTTTGCTGTCTGGGTTCGAACATGCACCTCCAGGACGGTTGGGCGCCTCAGGACCATGTCTTACCCACTCAGCCATCGGACACATGATTGGAGCCTGGAAATGGAATCCTTACGAAGTTCTTTTTCTTGGTCGCTTCTGGACCGGATGTCACTGGAACCTTGCTGAGCTGCCTCTGCCGTTGTCTCCAGGGCACTGGTCGTCTTCTGTCTGGAAGTCGAAAGCTGTTTTCTTTTAACTCAGTGCATACAACATCAACCAGAAGAGTTAAGTCCCTTTCCCCTCTGTGCATAGAACACCAACCAGGAGAAGAGTTAAGTCCCTTTCACATCAGTGCATGGAACACAAACCTGAAGAGGAGTTAAGTCCCTTTCACCTTGGTGCATAGAAGACCAACCAGGTGAAGAGTTAAGTCCCTTTCCCCTCAGTGCATAGAACACTAACCAGGAGAAGAGTTAAGTCCCTTTTACTTCAGTGCATAGAACACTAACCAGGAGAAGAGTTAAGTCCCTTTTATCTCAGTGCATAGAACACCAACCAGGTGAAGAGTTAAGTCCCTTTTACTTCAGTGCATAGAACACTAACCAGGAGAAGAGTTAAGTCCCTTTTATCTCAGTGCAGTAGAAAGAAACTCGTGGAGAGCGTGGCAGCAGAGAGTCCTCAGAAGAGAAGCCCCCTTCAAGCAAGTGTTTCGGCCCTTATCTCCTGACACTCTAGGGGGGTTGGGCCACACCCGGTTCATGACTCCGGATGTCCCTCTGCTGCCCTTTTTTTGTTTCCCCATCTTGGGACGAGCCATGGCTGGGATTCGAACCCATGACCCTCTGGTAATGCTCATTTTCCACTTAATGACTCGCGCTTTAACCACTGAGCCACAGGGACACCTGATATTTGTCGGGAAATTAAGCCTTATGAAGTTCACTTTTGTTCCTCCTTGACCAGATCCAGCTTGAACACCTCTCTGCCGCTTCTGCCATTGCTTTCAGGGCTCTGGTTTTTTCCTTCCCTGCAACTGAGAGCTGTTTCATGAGGCTGTATGCAGACGTTCCTACAAATCCCCTAGCTCCAATTTCTGCAGTGAGGACTTTGACCAGATAGCCTTCTCTCCTCAGGCTGTTTGCCAGATCAGCATACTTTTCAGTCTTGTAGATTTGAGCTGCCTCCATTCTGTTCTCATATGGCACCGTGAGCTCGATCATGATCAGCTGCTTGGTTGACTTAGAGTGGACTACTATGTCTGGTCTCATGCCACTCTTGCTGATGATCTCTGGGTGACTCTTCCATTCTGGGAGGTCTGCAGTGCACTCCCAGTCATCTGCCCCGTCCAGCAGACTCTGCCTGCATGTTTCGAGTGGCACTGTTGTTCTTGGCCATGATTTGCTGCCTCCTGCCGTGAAGAATGTTGCGGGTGCTTTTGGAGTCCTGATTCGCCCTTTTGTGGTGTTGGTACTAGCCCAGACTACTTGTACAATCTCTTTGAGCACTTGGTTGTGCCTCCATGTGTACCTTCCTTGAGCCAGGGCTACTTTACATGAGCTTAGAACATGCTCCACTGTTTGTTTTTCATGGCAGAGGGGGCATGCAGGATCGTCTGTTTTCCCCACTTCACCAGGTTTGCATATTGAGGGCAGAAGGTCATATGCAGATCTGAGAATGAAGCTGATCCTGAGAGGGGCCATGTGCCAAATGTCATTCCAAGTGAGACTTCTTTGGAGTGCATTCTCCCACGTTGTCCATTGCCCTTGCTGGCTCTGCTGGACTGCTTTTTGGAGTCTTTTTTGGTCTGCTTCTTTTCTCATCTCCTGAATCATCATGTCTCTTTTGGCTTTTCCTTTGGCCTTTGACCACCATTCAGTTTTGGTCACCCCCAGTCCTTGTCTGTTGGTCTGTGTGTGTCCTGTTATTTCTCTGATCTTGAGACTTTCTTTTGCAGAATCCATCGCCTCTTGAACTTTCCATTTTCTGCCTGTCTTCAGCTGGGGCTTGATTGCTTCTACCACCTTGTCTCCTGAGTCCTCCAGCATGCTTTGAAGTCTGATCTTCCCTGCTTTGTATTCCCCCAGGATGGATTTCAGTGGTAGTTTCAGCTTTGCTTGGCGACAGTACAGCGCGATGTCAGTCAGACAGGGTGGGACACCAAGCCATTTCCTTGTGAACTTGTTGATTTTGGCTTCCATTGCCTCCACTGTGCTGGTGCAGATGTCGTATATCATCAGAGGCCATAGGAGCTTTGGTATCAGCATGAACTGCAGACACCAGACCTTGTATTTGCCAGGGAGCCCACACTGGTCAATGGTCTCCAAGCCTTCTTCCGCCATCTGCTTGGTTTCTTTTGCTCTTTGTGTGTCTTTCAGCATATCATCATACCATCTTCCAAGGCTCTTGACTGGTTCTTCTGTGACTGTTGGAATGGCCTGGTTGGCAACACTGAAGACCACAGATTCGGCCACTTTTCCTTTCCTCAGTGAGAGACTCCGTGATTTCTTTGGTTTGAACTTCATTCTGGATGAGGCAACTATGTCGTCCAGCCTCTCCAGCACATGACGTGTCGCGTCTTCTCTGGATGAAATCACTGTAGTGTCATCCATGAAGGCCTTGAGAGGAGGCATCTTGTATCCATCGCGAAGGTCTGTTTGTCTCGCGTTGTTTGTTGCTGCTTTCAAGATGAGTTCCATTGCCAGCACGAACAGTATTGGGGAAATTGCACAGCCCATTGCAATGCCCACTTCCAAGTTGATCCAATCTGTTGTGTAGTCCTTGGTAGAGAACCGCATTGAGAAGCCATTGAAGTACTTCTTGAGCATGTCGCGGATGTTCTTTGGCACATGGTACATCTCAAGAGCCAACTGTATCATCTCATGGGGCACAGATCCATATGCGTTTGCCAGATCAAGCCACACTACGTCCAGGTCTCTCTTTTCTGTTTTTGCTTTTTGGATTGCGTCCCAGATCATTGTGGCGTGTTCTACACAGCCAGCCACGCCTGGGATGCCACCTTTCTGGACTGACACACCCAAGTACTTGTTTTCCATCAGGTACTTGGTCAGCCTTGCTGCCATGACAGAGAAGAAGATTTTGCCTTCGACGTTCAGTAGTGATATTGGCCTGAACTGGCTGATGTGACTAGAGAACAGTAAAACGCCGGCACTCGCTCAACCGCCCTCAACCAGTTTCGGGCGGTTGAACCTAGTGCCAGCGTTTTACTGTTCTCTGACAAGTAAGTCTTCTATAACCAAAACAATAACGATTATCTACAAACAAACATACTGTGTAGGGTTGTCCGTTTTTAATACTAATTTACAAAACTTTTGAGATTTTAGTTTTTGCTTAATCCTGTGTTTTTCCTGATCATTTTCAATAACATCATTTTCGCGCATACATTCATCAAATGCGTCTCTGTCTTTCATGTGAAATAAAACTACAGTCTTTAACTGTTCTCTAAAGTCTTTTAAAACGGAGTTATATTTTTGACATAAAATCCACACACTTATCCCAGCATGTCTTCCGCTGAAAGCCAGTTTTGACAAAGTGTTTCTCTTTTTACCTATGTCTCTTTCTGCTGAACAGTCATCTATAATAAATATTGTCTGCGTTCCCACAAACAATTTATAAAAGTGTTCTAAACACTCACTTAGCTTATTGCTGGGATCAATCAAATATATGTCATCATCCGCCCATATAAACCTTCTATCATTATATGCTTTGTTCCATTTAAGTGTTGGACAGAAAATTACTATATGATCAAAATTATAACGATAAACTGTTTGTAATAGGTCGAGGATAAATATTGTTTTTCCGCAACCAGTCTGTCCACAAATCAATGAACAATGAGGGGATTTTATCATAAAGTTTAACATCGGCATTGACACCAAAGTCGTCTGCTCCATAGTTTTATAACATAATTTAATCTAATCCAGTTATTATTTTTATCATACTCTCCGTTAAAACTTGTTCAGTATAATAAAACCCTATAAGGCCTAAAGTGTAAGATTAATCCAATTCAGTTCTGTAAGATTGTTTCTATTTAAGCTAATATTGATTTTGTTGCTTGTTGTTATGACCTTAATATCCTCACCATTGTGAAGAACGACGATGGTAACTTTAAGTTTTTCAACATCTAAGTTTTGCCAGCTAATTAGAATTCCTTTTAAAAGGACGTCACTGACGCCCACAGCTCCATTCCTCTCCTCATCTTTTAAGACAGAAATTTCAAATATCATTGTGAACGTGTCTCCTAATTTTATTTGTGGAAAGAACTGTAATTTTGTAGAAGCTTCCTTTAAAACCGTTTCTCTTCTGTGGAGGATGTACTGTTTATTCCCATACGGTGTTATTTCAATCTCTTTCCGACTATTGTCCTCTGGCATAAGACTTACATGTAAAGGGGCCCGAGTTGATTGCTTTTCTGAAACTTTTTTGACGGCTAAAAAATGTAAATGGGCTTATGAATTCAAATTTTACGTCCCATTCTAAATATGGTTCCAAGTGCCATTTGAGGTCAGGTTTTCGAACTATTTTATATTCATACTGGCCAACATTATTTGCTTCTAGATTGCGCAGTTGTTCTAGTTTAGGAAACTTTTTGTTGTCGCCCAACCTCTTTGCGTTTATAATCACCATCTTTAGTGTACTCAAACCCATACAAAGCGCCTATCTCACCATTCTGTTCAAAGTCCGCAACGTCTGCAAGGTCTTTAATTCTAAAGTTATACACCTCACAGGCGCTAATGTAACTCCTGATTCTTCTGGACCGCGCGACATTATTTTTTAGTAACGTATTATTTTATTTCTAAAACAATGTGTAGGTTATCACATTTTACGACTTTCCCTGTTTTGTCTGTGATTTTACATTAAATGATCTGACCTTTCCGCAAGCTAATCTTTTAAACTGTAAATTAGGGAATTGTATAATTTCATAATCGCAATATGCAGCTTTCCCTGATGGAAGAGCTCTTAAGACAGTTGAGGGCCTTCCATCATATAGTTTTCATCAGTGCTCAGCTCATCCAAATGAACATAGAGTAATGAATGTAATGCAGATCGAGCGGACTTTCCCCCTCATAAGTAGTTTTGTTTGGTGTAACTCTAAAACTATGAATGTCTCGATTGGCTGTTGTAAAGCCTAACATTTTAGCTAGCTCTCTATCAAATAGTAACCTACTTCTTCTTTTTCAGGTTGAATGTTAACATTGTTTTTAGATTTGCATTGTTAAGTTTGAGAGTAATGTCAAAGTTACTCATTGCTTCTTTTAGTGAGCAAAACCCGTAATAACCATCAGGTATGGTTAACTGGCTAACTAAGTTTCCTCTATTGTCAACTTTTTTAATCTTATTATTCTTCTTGGATTCAGTAATATTAAACCATACGACTTTGTAGAATATTTCATGGAGTGCAACCCTTCGGCTCCGCATTCATTATCAATAGCATACTCTAAAAACGAAGGACTGTCTTGAGTTGTTATTGTTACAAACATTTTTTAAAACAAATTAAAAATGAGTGCATTCAAATATACTGATGCAAAATATTCTGTTGGGCCGCACTACAATCTTTTAAAAATATAACAACTGACACCCTTATCATTTCTGTGACCCAGACTGACACCTTTCAAGTAAAGGTGAGTACTCCATTAAACAGATATCTTTACCCCCCTATTAAAAAAGACTACATCGCGAAAGTGTGGTTCAGTCATCCGATGCAGTTTTATCAGAACCAGTTAAACTTTGCTGTGTTTTGTGCATCAACTGGATGTGGAGTATCGTATGCTGATCATTTAAATCATCCTGATCCTTTGGTGAGGTCAGTGTATAGATTTCATTTTTATTACACCTTCAGACGTATTTTGACTGAACTGCAAGCACCATTACCAAATGACAAACCGTTTAATCCATTTGGCAACAGAATAGACATGAAGGCTTTTGAAAGGATTTGTAACGAATTCAATATTAATGTTAAGACAGACTTTAGACAAAAGTTGGACCGCAATCATGGCTTAGGCACCCCTTATTTTTGGGGCGTGCGCAGAAAGTATAACTATGACTGGAATCCTCCTTACACATCTTTCTCTTCAGGCACAGCTGTTCATCTTGGGTCCATAGAGCAAGAGCATAAAACAGCGTGGACAACATTTATCTTAGACACTTCTAAGGGCCTAACTAAAGCAGGAATAGAACGAATAAACGACTCTGTTCGTACTTACGTTTGGTGTTTGCTAGGTTCGCAAGCACAGGCAAGATCGAACATAACTGATCCTTCTACTGGCTTTGACGCGCAAAAACAATACTTAGCAAATTTAGAGGACGCCATTAATTCTACAGTCGATTTACCTTCAAGTATTAAAAGGTACCAAAATGTTTTACAATTCGCAAGATCGAAAGTAGACTTTGCTGTTGGCACTGGTTTATACATGCTGCCTTCTGACCTCAGACTCCAGATAGGTACAATAATAAACTACAATAATGAAATCCTTGTGGCAGGCAATGAACAGAAAGTCGGAAAAAAACGAAATAAATTCTGAGCCAGTAATATTGCAAGCAGTAAACAAACAAGTCGACCCCCCAAGAATAAGTCATCCAATCCCCATGACCCAAAGCCCAAAGGCTGTTGAAGACCACGAAGTACACGAAGTCCACGAAGTCCAAAAAAATAATGACCATGAATATGAAAAGACAGCACTTGTTGTTGTATTAACTGGCCTAGGATTACTTGGTCTTTATCTTACTAAAAATTAACCCAACTATTAAGAGAACTAATGTCCATAAGTGCTCGGCCATAAAGCCAACTACTTTGCTTGCAGTAGACAAAAGCCAGCTAACAATACCCCCTAATATACCTGGTAAAGCGTTCATGGCTTTACTGGCTAATTTTTTTTAATAAACCCGCAAGATGATCAAGCTGTTTTTTTACCCATGATTTATCAGGCGGTGATGGAGGGGATGGCGATGGAGGCACTGGGCTTTGACCTCCACCACCACCCGTAATAGCCATCACCAGTGTACTTATTGCAAATCCTAAGGCCGGTATAACGCTTGCTAATGTGACTCCTTGCTCTCTAAACAGTGTTCTTATTTGTTCTGCTAGTGTTGTGTCTTTATATAAAATTTTTTGGATAGTTTCTCTTATTCTGCTCACTTGAGTTCGTAATTGTTCTCGGTTATTAGACAACACTTCTAGTCTTGCTGATCTTTCTTGTTCAAGATCTTTTAGTCTTTGGGTTATTCTTTCTTTAACACCAGGCCCTAAGTTGGCGTCATCAGCCTCAACGAGTTTTTCTTTTTCTCTTTTTATATCCTCATCAATTTCACCCAGTTTTGCTAAATTGTTTGTTAATTCACCTCTAATGGTTCTCAAAGCATGATCAAGGGCCGTTATTTCACGCATAGGCAATGGGGAATCATTAATTGTTTTTAATGCTGTTTCTTCTGAAAAACTGGTTTCTGCTTCTATTGCATTTATTATTTCATCTGCTGATTGATTTAAAACTTGAAGTTCATGTTTTGTATTTGGTTATCTGTTGGGAGTTCTTGTAGTGTGTTTTGAAGTTTAGCAGCTGCGTCCCTATCTAATTTTGGTGGTTTAGGAATGCCAAGGCGATTTTGTTCGCTCACACTGAGTCTTTGTCTAATTGTGCCCACAGCTAAAAACTTTAATGGGTCTCGTTTAGTTGTAAGCGGAACACGTTCACCTTGATCGTTTTTAAAATACAAATGGCCATCTTCTCGTTCAAAATCATTAGGGTCTAAGACTCCAGGAGGTTCTAGGCCTAAAGTTTTGTAAAATGATCTAACCTGACTTTCTGTTAATTCACGCTGCACTGAGAGCGCTGAGCTATGCTGTATTAAAGGGATCATTTCACTCATGTCGTCTCCAGGATCAAAAACATCATAATCTCTTCACCTTCAATGCCTGCCATGTTTCTTAAATAAATAACTTTTTATTTTGTTTTATAAAAATGTCACAAGCATATGGTTCAATTCTTGACCCGCATAGAAGACTGAAAGAGCCCTTTGGCGTGAAGGGAAATAAACGGAATATTACTGTTCCAAATAATCCATCTACTATTGATGCAGATCAAATTCTTACTGTCAAATTTCCAGACCTAGGAGCAGATGAAGTGATTGTGCCAGGCTCTGCGCAACTTACTTTCAAAATAGAACTCGAATCAACAACAGACCCAAACAGGACAGTTGTCCAGAATCTGGGGCGGGCAATCGTTAAGAAATTTCTATAAAACTTGAGGGGCAAGAAATATTTTCTTTACACAATGCAGACATATTTTTAACCTATTCTGATTTATGGCTAACCGGGAATGAAAGGGCTGATCTTGCGTTTCAAGGAATCGAAAATGAAGAAGCACTAAAACACAGAATAGGCGCCGCAGATGCTAATAAAGCCGGCAAAAAGTATGTGGCTGTAAATTTTGCGTATGGAAATCGCTTTTCCATTCCCTTAGATTTTGAGTTGTTAAAAGCGCATGCGCCATATTTTTAAGGAGCATTAAAAGACAGATTGTCATATGAACTAAACTTTTAATGAATACAAACGTGTTATCAGATCAACAGACACCGAAGCAAAGTACAGCATTTCTGACATCTCGTTAGAGTTTGACGTTGTTAGCAACCCTAACTTAGCAAGGCTGATTGAGCAACAATATCAGTCAAAATTAGCAATATATTACGAAAGAGTGATTCATCATACAACATATCCCAGAAGCAAGGCCGACACTATATGGAATTTTAGTTTTAGTGTCTCAGCAAGATCGCTTAAAGGTATTTTATTGCTGTGTGAAGATGAAGAACCATTCGAAAGAGGAAGCGAAAAGTTTATTAATCCTAAAATAACGAAAGTACAATGTTCGATTGAGGGTAGTCCTAACCAAATCTACGCTAGCGGGCTTAGACCTTATCAGCATTTTTGACGAAATAAGAAAACTGTTTGGAGGCGGGAGGTGTAAGAAATCCAACAGTTGACCTTGTGTCTAAAGATCTACACCTTCACAATGTTAGACTCGATGATTATTTAACAACGAAATACGGCTTATGGATTGACCTAAGGTCAACAGAGGATAATCAGTTGCATGGAAGTGAGGAGAACGGTTAAAGAAGTAATAAACATTCAAATTGATAAAGAAAAAGATGGTGATAAACCAGTTAATGTACATTTTGTTTTTTAATATATGATGCGCAGCTGAATATTCAAGATAACAGATTAAAAGATATACAATACTAATTATTTTTATTTATAAAAAGCATGTCTGTTCAGGTTTATCCAAATGTGCCTACAGCACGGAGTCACCAAGAGAAGGGATAGTAGGCAGCTCTGCTGCTATAGAAACCCCTGACATAAAAACCTTTAGATTAACAAACATTACGCAAATGCAGCAAGTACTAGAGCAAGACCTTTCAAAATACAGCAAAACCAAACGAAGGTATTCTGCTGCCTTTAATGCTGTTACATATGTTAATACTGGAGCATCGGCTATAAGTGCTGTATCAGCAGGAACAAGCGTAGCCTCTTAGCAACAGGCGTAGGCGCACCCGCAGCTTTACCTCTAGGCGGTTTGTCTTTAGCTCTTGGCCTGTGTTCATTAGCTGTAAGTGCCGCTAGCAAAAAATTAAAAACTAAACTCCAAAAGCACACAGCCATGTTCAACTAATAACAGCTAAACTTAGTTCGTTCAAACTGACAATAAATAAAGCGCTAGTTGACTCAAAAATCACGGATGAAGAATTTAGTCGTTTACAGGCCGATTTAATGACTATAAAAGACAAAAGTTTGATCTTCATAAAAGGCAAGGGCAAGTTTTTCTCAACAGCCAGACACCGAGCAGATAAAAAGGAATGTTTAAAAAAGTAAAAAGAAACATTAAACTCTGTTCTAAACAGCTCACATTAACAACATCAAAGGGCGTTTATACTTTAGTTTATGAGTCCAGCACAAAAAGACCGTTGATATTGATTTTGATCAAGACGACTTTGAGAGACGACCCTAGAGTCGATGTCGTTGTATTTTTTTTTAATTTAAATAAATATTTTGAGTTAGAAAAGAAACTCAACATGGCTAAGATATATGAAGGACCAGACGAATTGTTTGAAGGATGCTTAAGGGAGAGCGTTTGTCAAAAGCTTTAAATGATATTAATCTAGAAGTCATTGATCCAACAAACGTACAGGCAAGTGTTGTTCATGTATTTCTCAAGTTCCAGGCAAACTAACAATAGACCCGCCAGTTAAAGTAATGTTAGCTGTTTTAATCGACTATATAACAATAAATGAAGAAAATCTAGAAGTCTGGGTCTCGACTAAACAGCAGACTATTCTTTCCTCTAATGACTTAACACCTGGTTGGGCAGACGAACTGCTTACACAGTTTGATGTGGCCGCTGAAGAAGCCAAAATGAGAGGCTCTGGTTGGTCAGAGGGCGAAGTCCTAGAGATCAGATTAAAACAGGCTAAGTATGCACCGATTGTAGGCAAGTCTTACATTCCGCTGCCCCCAGCATTAGTCGCAAAAAGAGCAGTTCTAAACATAAAGAATTCGGACAACAAATGTTTTATGTGGTGTGTTCTTGCAAGGCTGCATTATGTCGGCAAAAACGCAGAGAGAGTATCTAACTATTGGAATTACATCAATGATCTTAACTTCGATGGAATATCCTTTCCTGTTAGCGTAGATCAAATTGATCAGTTTGAAGAACAAAACAAACCAATAACTGTTAATATCTACACATGGGATGAGGAAACAAATCTACAGCCCATTAAAGTGTCTAAGAACAGCCCAACGATTGGCGAGCCAGACAAAAATCATGTTGACTTACTACTGATGTTTTCACCAGCAGGGCTACCGCATTACACATTGATACGAACAATGAGTAGATTATTGGCGCATACTTCAAAGCGTGAACATAAACAAGAATTCTGTAGAAAATGTTTAACAAGAATTCCATCCCTCAAGCCGCGCTTGAACATAAGAAACATTGTATTAGCCCAGTTGACTGTAATACAGAACTAATTACGCCGAAAGAAGGCAGTAAAGTTAGTTTTAATAACTGGAAACGACTGCAAACTAGTCCATATGTTGTTTACGCAGACTTTGAATCACTCATTGTTCCTTATGAAGGGCCAGCACCACAAAAACTTCGAAAAACAGTCTTAATGAGTAATCATCAGATTTGCTCATTTGCCTTTATCGTTGTCAGGTCGGATGGCGCCCATTCCAAAGCCAAATTATATAGAGGGCCAGATGCTGCAGAATACTTCTTAGAACGCATGCAGCAAGTGCGTAAGACTGTTCTAATAATCTGAACTTATCTGAAATCATAATGACGCCTGAAGACCAAGAGCAGTATAAATCAGCCACACATTGTTGGATTTGTGGTTTAGAACTAATGTCTAACAGTGAGGACGCGAATCCGACAGTAAGAGACCATGATCACATTAGCGGAAAGTTCAGAGGAGCAGCGCACAGTAAATGCAATCTTCAACTAAACTTTAATCCTGCGACATGGAAGCTGCCTATATTCTTTCACAACTTGCGAGGTTACGACTCTCACCTTATAATGCAAGCAGTAGACGACAAATTCTTTTTTTTTTTTTTTTTTTTTTTTTTTGCTGTCCCAACCTCTGCGCTACCTCAGAGGCAGTGCACCCACGCCGCTCATTCCGACACCCCGTCCACAGCCATACCCCGGGCCGGCCCCGCCGCAGCCCCGGCACCAGCAATCCACAGGGAGCAGTCAGTGTCAAGTCGTCATGAGGCAACCCACCGGAGGAGACACCGCACTGCTGCCGAGTCACTTCGGTGGTGTTCAGTGGCGCCTGTTCTGATCTAACATACGCAGGACACCACCTACTAAGCCCCCTACTGACGACAATAATTGCTTAGTTGCGGAGCCGGCGTGAGTGAGCTCTCCCTCCGGAGGGCGCCACCACGTCCGTCCAACGACAGCCCCATGGACCCGCCAATACCGGTGACCCCGACGGAAGCAAACCAAGCCACAGACGCGGAGAGGACATCGAAATTGAGGTCACCATGAGAGCAGGCATGAAGGGCCACAGAATTTGAGACATTTTTTTTAATGCTGATCAAGGGGAATGAGGATGATTAAGATGATGCTACGGATTTCCATTTCGGTCTGAGACTACATGACAAGGCTGTTACTCTACGCTTCCTTTCATAATATATCCTGGCGTCAACCAGGCCCGAGAGATACAGGCACCTGCAGTGTTGGTCAGGAAATTTGAGCAACACTCTCAGAAACGCATCCATTAAGTGGATGAAACTCGACTGTGTGGTCCCAGTCTTCCCAACTGAGTCCGCAGCAAACTCAACTCTGGGTAGGAGCCGGTCGGGGCAGAAAAAACCCACATGACTCTGAGGGGATTCGAACCCCGACCTCCCAGCCGGAGTCCGCGACGCTAACCACTTCGCCACGGCGGCTGGTAGACGACAAATTCAGGGTGTCATGCATTGCACAGTCATCAGAAAAGTACATGTGTTTCACTTTAAATAACATGCCCTTTTTATGACTCTATGCAGCACATGATGGGCTCGTTAGAGTCACTGGCTATGTCCTTAAAGTCCTGCCCAATAACGGAAGAATATTTTGACCCAACACTCTTTAGAAAGGGCGTTTACCCTTATGAATACATGAACAGTTGGAAAGGTTTGAAGAAGATACACTTCCTCCTAAATGTGCGTTCTTTTCTAGTCTTAGAGGAAAGGTCATCATGACTCCGATTACCAGCATGCTCAAGATGCGTGGCAGAAGTTAGAGTGTAAAACGAGGGAGACTATCATGATGCATACTTGATGGCCGATGTAAGTTTGTTGGCGGATGTCTTTGAAAATTATAGGAAGACTGCATAAAACATTATAGCCTGGATCCTGCGCATTATATTTCTGCGCCCGGGATGAGTTGGGATGCTTTCTTAAAGTTTACTAGAGTACAGATTGAATTTATTGTCTGATTTACCAATGATTCAGATGATTGAAAACGGATTGCGTGGGGGAATTAGTATGGCGTCGCACCATTACTGTAAAGCAAACAACAAATACCTAGATGATTATGATCCGAGTAAAAGGGGCTAACTATCTCATGTATTTAGATGCAAACAATGTGTAAAGGATGGCAATGGCGCAATCACTTCCATTACGCAACTTTAAAATGTACACAGATAATACGAATAATATTCAAAAGCATTAAAGTGGTTGAGCAGTTTGACGCCAATCAACAGCATGGTTTCATTCTAGAAGTTGACTTAGAATATCCTCAGAACTCCATGACCTGCATAATGACTATCCATTAGCAGCAGAAAGTCTAAAGATGGCAAAAACAGAACCGCCTAAACTTGTGCCTAATCTTCGTGGCAAAAAAAAATTATGTCTGCCATTACAGACTTCTACAATTTTATTTAAGGCATGGTTTGAAGTTGACAGCTGTTCATCGTATAATTGCTTTTGATCAAGAACAGTTCATGAAACCATACATAATGAAGAACACTGATCTCAGAACTAAATCCACAGATGCTTCAGAAAAAGACTTTTTTTAAGCTGATGAACAACAGCTGTTTTGCAAAGACTATGGAGAATCCGCACAAGCGTAAAGATGTTAGATTGGTTGCCAAAGAAACGAAGCAATTAAGCTGACTTCTAAACCTAATTATCAGGACTTCAGAAGATTTCATGATCAGCTTTTTGGCATAATGATGAAAAAAAAGAAAGTCAAATTGGATAAGCCCGTTTTTATTGGGTTTACTTTTTAGAATTATCAAAGCTTTTGATGTTAGAATTTCTTTATGACTACTTTAAGCCCTTGTATCCTGATCCAGAGTGCTTTACACAGATACAGACAGTTTTGTTATAGATATCCCTACTGAAGATATCTATAAAGACATGGAATTAGAAGTAGCTAAAGGGGATGCGGGATGGTACGACACATCTGATTATCCTAAAGATTCGCTTTTGCATTCAACCGTTAACAAGAAGGTTTTAGGAAAGATGAAGGATGAATTATCTGGAGGGTGATCAAGGAGTTTGTTGGTTAAGGTAAAAATGTACAGTATTTCGAGCCAGGAGAAAACATCAAAAAGCAAAGGGAATATCTCGCAGTGTTGTGCAGTCAAACATATCGCATGACAACTACAAAGAAGCATTGTTTCAATAAACTACTTTTCATCATGACAACGTAAAACTACGATCTAATCTACATGAGATCAACACAACTGTTGTAACAAAGAAGTCATTAGATAGAACAAACACAAAACGAGTATTTGTTAAACCAGAGTTTTCATATGCAATCGGGCATTGGAGAACGCATAATTAATATCTTCTTCGCCTCGGGTATATCGGTCATATTTTCCTTAATTTATCTAGAAAATCAATCATATCATCTCCAATTCATCAAATTTTTTCTCATGTTTGCTTGAGCGCTCGAATTTTTTTATTATTTCAAGATATTCTTTATTCCCATTTTGATAGTCAAAATTTGGGATTTTGGGCTGTAAGTGATCTGGATGCAGTTGCCATGTGCGATGAATCCTCATAATTGTTTCTTTAACAGCAAATACGTATCATATGATTCTCGTATTAATTCCTAATGCGAACTACGTATCATTATATTCCGTATTAATCAAGTTCTCTTCATTATCATCTTGCTCCGTTCCATGTTCTTTCTTTTGGACTTCCATTTTAAACAAATATATTTACGTAAATCAGTTAAAGCGGAACTGTGTCTGGCGGGATTATTGCAGTTCTTCCTTCACAAAAGATCTTTGGGGGCTGGTTGTTTTGTTGGTCAGTTTCTCGTAAATAATACACGGGCGGATTCATCTTTACAATTCTTTTTATTTCATATGGGTCAACACTCCAAACTGGATCTGTTGCCCTGAAGCGAGTGTCCCCTTCTGCTTCTCCCGGCAAATAAAGGTACCTTACTTTCAAACCAAATGGTAATAGTTTGCTGTGAAGCGTCTCCTTCAACAGCATTTATTGTTTGTTTTTTGATTGCTTGTACTGGTTTTAGACCTGTTAATTTAAATTCTTCATTATTCATTGCACGTAGAACTGAGGGCAGTCTTCTAACCCATTCTGTGTTGCGAGAATTGTCAATCAGCTCTCTATGATACTGGTAGGAGAAAAGCCTTTCAGATAACTGTTTGTTAAAGTTTTCAACCAAAGCCTGTGATCTGTGAACTCCGGAATGCCTCTTTTAATGGTAACTCTATGTTTTAACAATAATTGATTCACTTGGCCTTTAAATTCTTTTCCATCATCGACTTGAATCATGCGAGGATAAGTTAACGGGCCTCGTTGATATATTAGTTGTATAGCAACAGCAACAGCAGAAGCACTCTTTTGTGTTAATGGTTCCGCATCTTTGTATCTTGAAGCTATGTCAATGACTGTAAGTGCGTACTTAAATCTTTTTCGTCTAATCGTATCATGGGGTAAATATAGAAGATCCATTTGATGGGTGTCGTTTGGCGTTGTGTTCACAAAGTGTGGTCTTTGTATTCGTTTAGGCGCTGGTAAATAAATTTGCCAAATCGCTTGTTTAGATAACCATTCCTTTGCCGTTTGTTCACTGACCCAGCTGCTTGGCTTAGCTTTTTGATTGCTGTTATTCCCTTCCAATATCCTTTTGGCGAATAATAGATTTTGTTCATTTTTTATTCAGCCAATATTATGCGCAACAAAATACACAACGGTCATACCAAAGACGATAAACACGATTTCTTGCATCTTTTGTTTTTCTGATGGATGATAAAAGTCGCTGAATTTTGGTGGGGGCAATGTCTCGATTGGTTTGCCTGTTACTAAATATATTCTTTTATCGCTTGATCAACATCTTTAAATGTGTAAGCTGCATGTCCCTGTTTTTTCAGTGTGTCGTTAATAAAATCTAACTGCTCAATTCTCTGCTTTTCATAGTAATCTTGCGCTGCGGCTAGTTGCTCCATAGCTTTGTTATGTCTTTTTCTCTCGCCGTCATCCCGCAGTTTACTAAACGCGTAATTACTTCCGCTAAAAGCAAGCGCATTAACCACAGCGCCGCCAATCATCATTACGAGTGAAGCCATTTTTATAAATGTATTTTTTTTAATTTTACATATTGATACTGTCTGGAATTATTCCTTGCTTAACTAAAAAATCTTTCGTAGCAAATGAAGCTGTAATAATAGCAATCAGCTTTGCTGAGTCTTCAAAGTCTAGTTTGCCGAGATCTGCCGGTTTTATTTTTAACAGGCTTTTACCGAGCATTGTGTATCCTACACTTGGGCCCCCAATAACAGCAGAATGGTATACAAGGTTGGTAACAGTTTTTTTCGGTGCTCATTTTTAAAAAATAAAATAATTATAATTAAAAAAAAAACATGAACAGCGATGACTACTACAGCTACAGGGCAGCCTAAACCTTCCTGAACTTATGATACAAATGATCAAGTTGATGACCAAGCTATTATGTCCAAAAAGGAAAGGCTGTATTCTTTGGCAGCATGTGGAAAAACAAAAACAGTACCTCGGAAATGAATTCAGCATAGAACAGATTCAACAAATGTCGCCACAAGACATTGTAAAGTATCACAACAGGTATGAAGCGCAACTGGGGTCGAGAATGGTAAAAAGCGTCGGGCAAACGGTTCTTAGTTTGTACACAAAACTAGTTAGTAGATTTGCGCCCATTGATTCTGAACAAGATTTTATGTATGATTTAACGCAGGACCCAGTTTTAACAAAGTCATTAGAGTCTCTAGGTGTGATCTGTATTACAGATTTGGAACATTATTGTCGCCAGCATCGTGGGATTAATTACTTTTAATCATATAGATTTTGTTACCCTTCAAAATGACCGAGCCAGAAAATCAGCAGAATCAGAAAACACTGAATCAGGTGGAGAAAGTGACCAGTAAAAAGCCTCCTCATCCTGGGCGTGTTGCAGCAGGAAAAAATTAGCAGAGTGGAACAAACAAAAAAAAATCAATGTTACAATCACAGAATATAACTCAAATGAAAACAAAACACCGCCAAAAAGCGATCCGCAGTCATTTGTTTCAAGGGCCAGCTATAAAAAGTCAGAACAAGTTGATTAAAGGGCCCCTATAACACCAAAGTTTTTGGAAAAAATTTTTTTGAATTTTAAAAAGATTTGTTTTTTTTTGGCCCCCTTCCCTGCTGCGGGGGGCGGTTTTTTTAAGGTTTAAAAAAATATATAAAAAATTTGGCAAAAAAAAACCCAAAGCAGTAAAAAAAAACCCAAAACCCACTAATACAGAAGCTGAAAAAAAAAACATGCCAGAACCCCCCAAACAAAAAAGATCTTTTTAAATCCTTTTAAAAACAATAATTTTTAAAAAATTTTTAAATTTTTTAAAAAATTTTTTTTTCTTTGTTTAAAAAGACCATGGCGGCTTTTATTTTTTTTAAAATAGGGAGTCAATAAAAAAGCCAGGGAGCTATAAAAAAAAATTTCCTGCCCAAAATTTTGTAATAAAATGGGGTTTTTGCTTACGATTTTAAGAATTTCATTAAATCTAGTGCCCGGGCCCCTCGCCCCAAAAGGAGTTGAGCAAACATCCTCGACGAAAACGCTTTTTTAAGGCTATGGGGTACTAAAAAAAACATCTACTTTTTAAACAAAAACAAAGATTGAAATTTTTTTTTTTTTCCTGAAAATTTATAAGAAAACTTAAAAAGAATTTGGTTGTACAAAGGGGTGCTTAATTACAATCTTGAGGTGACTTGGTAAAAACTTGAGGGGATTTGGGGGGATGACTTAAGTAAAAACTTAGAATTGATTTGGGGGGATGACTTGAGTAAGAACTTAAAAAGTATTTGGGGAAAATTTAAAGGGAAAAATTTTGGTAAAACTTAAAGTGATTGAGTAAGAACTTGAGTAAGAACTTAAATTTTTTTGGGGTGATTTGATTTAAAAGAATTTTAGAAGTGACTTGAGTGTGTGCAGGCGGGGGGTTGGGGGGGTGGGGTGGGGGGGGGGTAGTAGGGGGGGGTGGTGCCGGGGGTTTCCCTCCCTTAGGGTCCGCACATAGAAAGGGTACAGGCAGTACCGCACCCTCTTGCTGCTAAAATGGGACATTCAGGGCATGAACGGCTATTTTAGTACAGCCCAGCAAGGGGGTTTTTAAAACCCCTCCTCTTGCACTAAAAAAAAGGGCCCGTTCAAAAGCATGAACGGCTTTTTTTAAAGCAAGGCGGATTTCACCTCGATCAACTAGGCCCCGTGATCAACAGGGTCCGGGTTTTGGGCCCAGTTTTTTTGCTGCGCTTTTTCAGGTCAAAGTCCTATGTGAACACTTGAACCCCTTTACCCGCTGACTTTGGGAGGTCAAATGATACATAGGGGCGTTTTTGGGTATTTGCGCTGGCTCCTCTTTTTTTCAACCAGGGTTTTCAACTGGGGTTTGGCAAGTTAAAAGCAGTTTTGGTGTAGCCCACCTTTTTTGGGGCCTTTTTAATCGCCCGAATGTACATCCGCATTGTATATTTGGAGCATTTAAAAGGAGATAGTGCTGGCTAAAACACTACACCTCTCCATCCGGGAATGACTTTGATTTTCCCAGGCTATCTAGTTTTTTTGCCGGGCACCCAAAATCCTACCCTTTGCATGAGCCCTTTAAAGAAAACTTTGGGGTTTGTAAAACCCCGTTCCCTTTTTACTGATTCCTACTTGTGAAAATTTTTGGGTAGTTATAAAAAACAAACCCAAATTGAATGAGTTTCCTAGCATACAATCAGCCCTTTCACCCGCGTCGAAAATGAACCATTTTTTGACGCGGTTTTTTTCTTTTAAAAAATGACTTGAGCGTCTCAAAACAAACGCCCCCCCAATCAACGCGGGAAGGATTGTTTTGCTTTTAAAAATTTTTTTAAACAACTAGCACCGCTTTTTTTAGGGGGGAAAGGGAAACATTTTCACAACAGTTAAACACTTATTATAATTTACCAC
>JAFLJL010013895.1:0-2500 GCA_018398815.1 Conus ventricosus | reverse complement strand
AGTCTGCAGTGACTGTTCCATTTACACCGCTCTCCTGTCGGCAGATAGTCTACAGTGACTTCCATTTACACCGCTCTTCTGTCGGCAGACAGTGTCCAGTGACTGGTCCATTTACACCGCTCTTCTGTCGGTAGACAGTGTCCAGTGACTGTTCCATTTACACCGCTCTCCTGGCGGCAGACAGTGTCCAGTGATTGGTCCATTTACACCGCTCTTCTGTCGGTAGACAGTGTCCAGTGACTGTTCCATTTACACCGCTCTTCTGTCGGTAGACAGTGTCCAGTGACTGTTCCATTTACACCGCTCTCCTGGCGGCAGACAGTGTCCAGTGATTGGTCCATTTACACCGCTCTTCTGTCGGTAGACAGTGTCCAGTGACTGTTCCATTTACACCGCTCTCCTGGCGGCAGACAGTCTACAGTGACTGTTCCATTTACACCGTTTCTCCTGGCGGCAGACAGTCTACAGTGACTTTCCATTTACACCGCTCTCCTGTCGGCAGACAGTGTCCAGTGACTGTTCCATTTGCACCGTTTTCCTGTCGGTAGACAGTCTGCAGTGACTGTTCCATTTACACCGCTCTTCGAACCGGCAAGGAGGACCTCCAACTACTACCCACCAAGAGATAGACAGAAGCCTTTAATAACACCAAGAGATAGACAGAAGCCTTTAATAACACCAAGAGATAGACAGAAGCCTTTAATAACGAATAAGAACAAAACAAAGGAACTTACCAACCACCTGCTGGACCTGTTTAAGTCGTGAACTTGCAGGCTGAGAGGGTGTATCTTCCATTACTGCCAAAGACTTCTTTTTTCTGGATCATCATTTTGAACCCAGCCGGCAAGAGACGAATGCGTTGCAGGTTCTAAGGAGAAGAAGATTGAAACCATGCAGTCCACATTTGTCAACTTAATGGGTGCGTCTCTGAGAATGGGGTTCAATTCTTATTGAATAACACCGCAGGTGTCTGTAAATCTTGGCCATGGTTGACGGCGGGACATTTATAGAAAAAGAAGTGTATAGTTTGTCACGTAGTCTTAAGAATCTGACATTCTGTGACCTATCACGCTTGCTCGTAATTCGATGTCCTCGTCACGTCCAACCCTGTGGTAGAGTGGGGTCAAGGTCGGCGGTGTGGGCTAGTTCGTGCGGACGAACGTCAGAGGGACTGTGAGGCGTCCTTCGTAGGGGAACGCACACTCTCCCTGACTCCGCGACTAGGTCGTTACCGTCCACAGTGTGGGGCTTACCTTTCAATGCAGTAGAAATTCTGAAGCGACGACAAGAAGAAACAAAAACAAATGAAGTTCTTAATGCATAGTGAAATGTCTCAAGATATAAACGCAGATTTCCGTTGGTTCCAATTCTTTTCTGATTTAAAGTGGTATGAAATAGCACATAGTATTGCAAAACGCGAAGACATGACTGTAAGCAATGTTTCAAATTGTACATCGACATTTCTTTGTTTGAAATACTCTAGGCTCGAAAATAAAATCGTTTTCATGTGAAATTCTTGTCAAAAATTTATACACATTACGCCAAAGCGATCCAACCAAAATGACACAAAATCACGGTTGAACACACGGCACACGACATTTTCTCTGGTGTTGTATTTGTTTGCGTGGGGCCGATTTCGGTGTATTATTATACCAATACTGACAACCATCACGGCATTATTATACAATACTGACAACCATCACGGCATTATTATACTAATACTGACAAACATTACAGCATTATTATACCAATACTGACAAACATCACGGCATTATTATACCAATACTGACAACATTACAGCATTATTATACCAATACTGGACAACCATCACGGCATTATTATACCAATACTGACAACCATCACGGCATTATTATACCAATACTGACAAACATCACGGCATTTATTATACCAATTACTGACAAACATTACAGCATTATTTACCAATACTGACAAACATCACGGCATTATATACCAATACTGACAACCATCACGGATTATTATACCAATACTGACAAACATCACGGCATTATTATACCAATACTGACAAACATCACGGCATTATTATACCAATACTGACAACCATCACGGCATTATTATACCAATACTGACAAACATCACGGCATTATTATATCAATATTGACAAACATCACGGCATTATTATACAAATACTGACAAACATCACAGGCATTATATACCAATACTGACAAACATTACAGCATTATTATACCAATACTGACAACCATCACGGCATTATTATACCAATACTGACAAACATCACGGCATTATTATACCAATACTGACAACCATCACGGCATTATTATACCAATATGACAACCATCACGGCATTATTATACTAATACTGACAACCATCACGGCATTTTATACCAATACTGACAACCATCACGGCATTATTATACCAATACTGACAACCATCAGGCATATTATCAATACTGACAAATCGCGGCATTATTTACCAATACTGACAACATCACGGATTATA
>JAFLJL010013894.1:12500-25237 GCA_018398815.1 Conus ventricosus | reverse complement strand
ATTCAAAATTCCTTGTGATGTTGGTGGGTTATTTAGGAGTCGCAGTGACAGGGGTTTGAGACAAAAAATAAATATGGCATTAGATGATCACTGAATATGAGTTGAGTAAGAGACGCTTTGCACTTTGACACTTTGATTTTTATTGTCATTACCCAAAGAGGTCTTTTGACAAGGGGGGGGGGGAGGTTAACAGAACCTTTTAACATTTCCTCTTGCTTTCCTGCAAACAAATAGTCAAATTTATTCCTAGTGTGCACCAATCAAGGGTTAAAAACAAATTAATTTAAACATTTCCTTATGTCCTCACGCACAGGAGTAATTGCAATTAGAAAAGAGAGAGAGAGAGAGAGAGAGAGATGAGAGGAGATGAGAGAGATGAGAGAGAAGAGGAGAGAGAGTGAGAGAGTTGTGATGTAGATGTTTATTCGTAAAGGCCATTGCCCTTAGAGGGGATACTTTATAAAGGCTTTGCATAATCCATTTCTATCAGGAGTACAAATTAAGTAATACAAAATTTTCTTCGTTTAAAACCCTTGTAAAATACACAGCAAGCTGCTTCACTATCCTTCATTGTCGATGAAAATTAACAAAATTAATCTAAATAGTGAAGGATGTCTATAGTTTTAGGTTGAATAACTGTTGTCTAAGACCATTTATTCGGACTGAAAGCAAAATGAACTTCAGTTTCTTGAGGATTCCTGGACATAAGGACAAACAGTAACACGATCGTTTAAATGTCTGTAACGCTGTGAATGTGCATAGATATCCGATATACCAATCTGAAATTGGTATGATTACATTTCAAATGTCTGTCAATGACCATTGACAAATCCCTGGAACACAATGCATGGATTTAGCATTCTATAATATCATATCTATTGCTGTCTTCAACATGAGAGTTCCACCTCGCCAACTACAATCAATCAATGTTTGCTGAAAAAACACGAATAAAAGCATTTATATCGCAACACATGATTTTCCCATACAAAACCCAAATTTCCATATGAAATACACTTTGCCTTACATCGAGACCCAATTTTTCTTACCCTTGTTTCTAATCCAACGAGCATGTATAGGCCTTATAAGGATCTCGTCGGACCAATCAAGTACAACATCGAGAGGGAACAGATTCGTACTCACTATGAAGATTACGCCACAAGTAACTGAGGCCGTAGCGTACCGAAAAGACACTGTTACAGTTGCGGAAGCTCTGTATGAGATGTGGTCCAGTAGGAATACCAGAGAGAGTGTCAGCGAGAGAGGAACTCATTCAGTCGGATCGGATGAAGGAGGTCTATCAGCTCCAAGCATCAAAGGTTCACCACGACTCCATTACCACGCCATTGGGAAACGGTCTTGTTGAAAATTTCAACGCACACTGAAACAGATGATTCGAACTGTGTGTAGAGCACCTTTAAAGGGAATGGGCGATCTTTCCCGGGCAATGCTTTTTTGCTATAGAGAGTGCGCGGTCTACCTATTTTCGCCATTTGAACTACTGTATGGTCGTACCTCAAGGACCCTGGGATACTAAAGAAGTGTGGTTTAAATGGGGAAAGAAACGCCGGAAAACCGCCTCCCGCGAGTATCACAGACTGCGTAACGGATGGAGGAGACTGCAGATTGCGTAGAAAACCAGAAGAGGCAAAGAAAGTTATGTCAAAGCTTACGATAAGAAGGCACATGACGTACTTTGGAGGAGGGGAATAAAGTGTTGGTCTTGTTTCCCGGACAAACATAAGAGACTTCAGCTGTCATGGAAAGGCCCTTTTGTAGTCCCCAAGAAGATCAAAAAGGGGGAAACTACCAGATACTAATCAAAGGGAAAGAAAAATTATATACATAAATCTGGTCAAGAATATCATGAGAGGAAAGAACCAGAGGCACAAGTGGTCTGTCATCATCCATGAAGAAAACAGACAACTATGTGAAGAAGTGTGCCGCTATTTCCACTGAAAAAAACAGAAGACTACGCTCAGGTAAAGTCTCTGAAGATTTGAAACAAAGTCAGAAAAGTGACATTGAGGAAATCATCTTCAAGTATAAAGAGTGCTTTCGGACTTGCCTGGATCTACTACACTTGAAGAATGCGAACTCAATCTCATACTGATGCCCCGATCCGAGTGGCTCAATAATCCGTTGCCACACTCACAGATGAGGCATTATTAAAAAAAGAAGCCTGCTCAGATGGAGAAAAATGGGAGTCATTGAAAAAATCATCTTCACCCTACAATGCACCAATTGTTTGGTGAAGAAAAAGGATGGATCAGTCAGATTTTGTACTGATTACAGGAAGTTAAATCAAGTGGATCAATTCGACGCTGAGCTATTGCCAGATATAGACGGGATCTTTGCCAGAATGGTAAGCCAAGTATTTCTCCAAGACGATTTGTTTGCAAGGGTTTTGGCGATTCCAATTGCGAAAGGAAGATCAGCTGGAAAACGGCCTTCAGCCACCAGGAGGGACAATATACATGGAGAGAATGCCTTTGGATGCGCAATGCCAGTGCGGTGTTTCTCGATGATGAGAAAACTACTGGGACCACGAAAAGAGAAGGACTTCACAACTTCACGATGGTCCTGATTGCTGGTGGACTCCGGAAATGAACACACACAGCAATTGATCGCCCAAGGACTGAGAGGAAGCTTAACTGCAAAGCCATCAAATGTTTCCTAGGTTTAGGAACTGTCATTCCTTGGACCGAACTTGCTAATGGCACTTCAGCAGAGTCGGACAATTTCCCGCCTTTTGAATGCAGAGAGGCCGCCAGCCCTAGAAACAGATCAGAGCTTTCTTGGGATTAGCAGCTATTATCGGAAATTTATCCCAAATTCCCCCGGATTGCCACCCCGCTGACGGACGCAACCAAGAAAGGAAAGCCAGATCTGGTGAAGTGGAATTCTGACTGTGAGCGAGCATTCAGTGCTCTGAAAGAGGTCTTGCAAAGAAAACCAGTAGTCATTCTACCAGATTGTAGGAAAAAATTTACTTTCTTGAAAACCCGACGCTTCAGACAAAGGTCTGGGGGCAGTACTCCTACAAGAAAAGGACGGAGATCTAAGGCCTGTTGCTACAGTAGCAAGAAACTGAAAAAGGAGAGAAAGAACTACTCCACCATAAAAAAGGAATGTCTAGGCGTCGTATGGGCAATTAAGAAATTTGAGCCATACTTGTTTGGTGTACATTTCACGCTGGAAAAGACCTCGCCCGCTTGAGTATCTCAAGAGATCAAAGACTGACAATGGAAGATCATGCGCTGGGGCTACAACTGCAGCAGCATTTCCTTCTCTCTTCGAGTTATTTCAGGAGAGGAAAATATTGGGGTGACTAATGTCAAGGATTCATTAAACAGTGTGATCCAAAGATAGCAAGTTCATATGTAGTTGTAAATCACATGTGTTGCGAGATTTGTTAATTGGTTCGGGAGTGTGTACTTTGCTATATTATATAGAATTAAAATGGCAGTCCTATGATACTGCATTTTTGGGCTAAGTTCAGATGATGAGTCAGTCGATATAATACTGCAAGTGGTGACATGGATATTTTGGGAGTCAAATTAAAACTGCATTTTTTTTTAGGAAATGTGTATATTTGGACCGCATCGTTCTTGTGTCGGAGTTTTGTAAGAGGTGAGTGTTACACATTCGGTAAAAAGATTTGTTCATGCACAGTGGCATGAACATTTATGTGCCCATCATAGCAACAATTGGGGGGTTAGGAGAACATCGTTTTGGAATCACATTAAACACTCATCGTAGAAGTTTGAGTTGGGTTTTATTGATGTCGGGTGCCATCTTTGCACTGTTTCAGCATTGTTAGAGAACAATGGTTTATGTGCCCATCATAGACAAGTGGAGCGTTGGGGAAATGTCGTTTTGGCATCGTGCTGGTCTCTCATCATAGGGGTATGAGCGTGTTCCAGCAGATGTCGGGTGCTATCTATGCACCCTTTCATAGGAAGCAAGAGGCTTCGTTTTGCTACCCATCATAGTAGCATAGTGCGCTAAGTAAAAAGAGGACTTAGGCACCTGGGTGACAAAATGTGCGACCCATTTAAATTCCAATTCGTGTTGATTCTGGGGTATGTTGAAGTATATTTGCTCCTTATCTACTTCTTTTGAAAATTGGCCTGTACTACTAACTTAGCTAAGGGAGGTAAGTTTGTATTTCAGGACACGAATTTAGCTCTCGCAAGTTTGACGTCATGGTCACTATCATGTACTAAAGACTTTTTTCGTTTGATCTTTACAAGACATAATATAGTTTCATTCATTGGCAGGGTAGAATGGTTGTGATGGGATACATTGTTGGTTATTATGGTGAAGTTTTTAATTTATAAGATTGTTATTGAAAAAGAATTTTACTCTCGTTCATTAGTTGGTCAAGCCAGTTGTTTAGTCTTCGGGCTATCTTGGATTAAAAGAGTGTTTAGGACCCTGTTTTAATCTTAAGCGGGGGGATATATGTAACGCGACAGCCTTCGACCAAACACCTGAGACCCAAATTTTGGACTTCTCATAGATCGACATCTTTTTGTCGTCCCCTACAAATTACGTCACAGCTCTTCACGTAGGCCGTTTACGCAAGATATTGTCAGGCTGCTCAACTTGCACTTTAAAACATTTTTCCTCCCATTGATGCAGTCTCAAAACACCCCGTCTGCTTATATTTTATATTTTATTTTTTATCGCGCTGCGAATCTACAGAAGTATCATCAGCTATTTACGATGCATCAAATCTTCATATGTTATTTTAAGCATCGTTGTCAAGACATCTCTCTAGGGAAATGACGAAAAAAGTAAAAGGACTGTTATTGGAGGGCGTGGCAGAAGCAGCAACTAGTCGACTGGGAGGAAAGTGAAGACGTTGCATCTTGCCTATACCGCAAGTCGCGGCAGATCACAATCGTTGAGAACACCCTTCGATCGATCTCAACATCTACCGTGGCCCGGGTTCGTGCTTTTCTAGCCACAGTCATAATCGAGCACGCGGAGGATTGACCCTGACCAGACGTCTGAGGGACTTGGCCGCTGGCGGTCGGGGAAATCAGAGGTGCGCTCGTTACTCCATCCCTTTTACCAGTGAGTCTAGTTACACTCCTTGTATTTCTTATATGTTATGTAGATTAGGTAGTCAAGAAGGGAATATGTTCGATTGGTTTATTGATGGGGTGTATAGTTTTCGGTGCGAATATTTTTCGCCGTACATCAAAATCCATACGTTAAATTTTTTTCCTATCCAAGTTTATTGTTCGGTATCCGTTATGGCCGTCGTGTTAGATGATTATTGATATTACATCTTTTTGCAGATGGAGGAGAGTGCCCTGGGTGAGTGGGGGGTCATCTCATTTCATGTATCGTTCATCTGATCATTCTTTTTATTTATTATCATCTAAGCAGTAGCACATGCAGACTGGCACTACGCATGGTTGGTGCATTGTTTGTATGTCTGCTTTTATGTTTAAAATAAAATCAAAAAGTCTGTGCGGGTAGATGTTGTGGATAGGACATGCTGCCATGCTCTGTGCGGTGGGTTCGTACCTCTACTGAAATCTCATCAATGGATTGCGTGAGCTGAGCTATCTAAAGCTTGAACCGGACGCTGGACGTTGACGACCCAGAGATTGGGGGGTCAAGCCTCGCGTCAACATCGTCAGGGAGGAAACCAGGATCGCAGATACTCGGATTGACAGATAGAAGCTGCAAGCATTAATTACAAAAAGAAAAGAAACATATTTATGATCCGCCCAGCCCCACTCCTCATTTGTAATTAATATTGTTGAATTATTTTTCTTGAATCCGACGTGAATGTGGGTGATGAGTTGTCGGCGAGTTCTTGAGTGAGGGGAGTGAATATCAGACCCTTGGTGGCAGAGAGAGAGAGAGGAGGAGGAGGGGGAGAGAGAGAGGAGAGAGAGAGGAGGAGAGAGAGGAGGGGGGGGGGGGAGGGGGGATCGGGAGAAGCATCCGAGAGAATCTTCGTGTATGGTGTGTTATTTGAGTGGAGTGACAGGGGTTTCTGAACTAAAAATATACATATGGCATTAGATGATCGCTAATTGAGATTTATAGAGAGAGAGAGAGAGAGAGGAGAGTAGAGAGAAGAGAGACAGAGACAGAGACAGGAGAAGAGAGACAGACAGAAGAGAGAGGGGTAGAGAGAACACTGACATGACACAAGTTTATTGATAGGCCACAGCCCTTTCAAGGGGGAGATATCATGAACATGGATTGTCGCGCGCGGCGCGACCCCCCCCCCCCCCCCCACCCCCGCAGCACCCCACAGAAGTTGCACGCAGAGTGTACAACTCGAGAAATTATCACGATTTATCCATGAACATCTATACCCCAATATTACACATATGTTGTTTTCATTAGTGTTAATAGTTTGAAGTCGGAGTTGAATGCGAAGAATAGAAACTTCCCCGGACAATTTTAAACACGCTACACTTAATACCTTAAGAATTTCCATTAACAATATACTTTGCAGATACTTTTGCCTATAACCGTTGTATAGCGGGCATTCAAAAATTAGGTGAATTTCTGTTTCAAGCTTGCCGCTACAAAAGGGACAGTTCCAGTTCTCCGTATTTTTTTGAATAACGGTATTTGTGAACATTAATCTGTGATACTCCCAACTTAAACTGGGCAAGTACATTGCGATATGCATTCATCCATAGGACATCCACATATTTCTCCCTTCCAAAATATGTCTTATATTGTTTGTACTCAGAAGTAGAAAGAAACTCGTGGAGAGCGTGGCAGCAGAGAGTCCTCAGAAGAGAAGCCCCTTCAAGCAAGTGTTTCGGCCCTTATCTCCTGACACTCTAGGGGGGTTGGGCCACACCCGGTTCATGACTCCGGATGTCCCTCTGCTGCCCCTTTTTTTCCCATCTTGGGACGAGCCATGGCTGGGATTCGAACCCATGACCCTCTGGACATGCTCATTTTCTACTTAATGACTCGCGCTTTAACCACTGAGCCACAGGGACACCTGATATTTGTAGGGAAATTAAGCCTTATGAAGTTCACTTTTGTTCCTCCTTGACCAGATCCAGCTTGAACACCTCTCTGCCGCTTCTGCCATTGCTTTCAGGGCTCTGGTTTTTTCCTTCCTGCAACTGAGAGCTGTTTCATGAGGCTGTATGCAGACGTTCCTACAAATCCCTAGCTCCAATTTCTGCAGTGAGGACTTTGACCTGATAGCCTTCTCTCCTCAGGCTGTTTGCCAGATCAGCATACTTTTCAGTCTTGTAGATTTGAGCTGCCTCCATTCTGTTCTCATATGGCACGTGAGCTCGATCATGATCAACTGCTTGGTTGACTTAGAGTGGACAACTATGTCTGGTCTCATGCCACTCTTGCTGATGATCTCTGGGTGACTCTTCCATTCTGGGAGGTCTGCAGTGCACTCCCAGTCATCTGCCCCATCCAGCAGACTCTGCCTGCATGTTTCGAGTGGCACTGTTGTTCTTGGCCATGATTTGCTGCCTCCTGCCGTGAAGAATGTTGTGGGTGCTTTTGGAGTCCTGATTCTCCCTTTTGTGGTGTTGGTACTAGCCCAGACTACTTGTACAATTTCTTTGAGCACTTGGTTGTGCTCCATGTGTACCTTCCTTGAGCCAGGGCTACTTTACATGAGCTTAGAACATGCTCCACTGTTTGTTTTTCATGGCAGAGGGGGCATGCAGGATCGTCTGTTTTCCCCCACTTCACCAGGTTTGCATTTGAGGGCAGGAGGTCATATGCAGATCTGAGAATGAAGCTGATCCTGAGAGGGGCCATGTGCCAAATGTCATTCCAAGTTAGACGTCTTTGGAGTGCATTCTCCCACGTTGTCCATTGCCCTTGCTGGCTCTGCTGGACTGCTTTTTGGAGTCTTTTTTGGTCTTCTTCTTTTTCATCTCCTGAATCATCATGTCTCTTTTGGCTTTTCCTTTGGCCTTTGACCACCATTCAGTTTTGGTCACCCCCAGTCCTTGTCTGTTGGTCTGTGTGTGTCCTGTTATTTCTCTGATCTTGAGACTTTCTTTTGCAGAATCCATCGCCTCTTGAACTTTCCATTTTCTGCCTGTCTTCAGCTGGGGCTTGATTGCTTCTACCACCTTGTCTCCTGAGTCCTCCAGCATGCTTTGAAGTCTGATCTTCCCTGCTTTGTATTCCTCCAGGATGGATTTCAGTGGTAGTTTCAGCTTTGCTTGGCGACAGTACAGCGCGATGTCAGTCAGACAGGGTGGGACACCAAGCCATTTCCTTGTGAACTTGTTGATTTTGGCTTCCATTGCCTCCACTGTGCTGGTGCAGATGTCGTATATCATCAGAGGCCATAGGAGCTTTGGTATCAGCATGAACTGCAGACACCAGACCTTGTATTTGCCAGGGAGCCCACACTGGTCAATGGTCTCCAGCCTTCTTCCGCCATCTGGCTTGGTTCTTTTGTCTTTGTGTGTCTTTCAGCGTATCAGCAGTACATTGCGATATGCATTCATCCATAGGACATCCACATATTTCTCCCTTCCAAATATGTCTTATATTGTTTGTACTCAGAGAATCTACCACTAGTTTCCATGTGGTCATACATCGGAGACAAAAAGAACTATACAACCTTTCCTTAAACTCTTTGAAGAACAATTTCTCTTGTCCACAACCAAACAGCCTCACTTGCTCAAATCCATTCTCACACAACACAGTTTGAACTTTTGTGACCCAAGTGTTAGTTCCGCGCTCATGCATCTTTAAAAGCATATGATAAGATTTCTTTAAAAACAGATGATCGGTTGTTTCAATAAACGAAACCAGTATTCAATACATTTTGAAACAGAATTAATCCATAAGGGATACCTGCCCAACTCGCCATAGATCATATCCTTTGGGGTTTTATCAGTAACATGTAGTAACCGTTTACACGCATAAGATGAACACGCTCTACCTGCTCAAACCTTTGAAAGCCCCATACCTCTGCTCCTACAACAAAACTGGAACAACCTGAGTATCAAAAAGTTTGAAAAATATTTCAGCTGAGTTACAATCTATTTGTTCAGAGTTTTCAGGATTTCTATTGTACTTATCTTAGCTCTACTTGTAGTATCTTCCATTGCTGCTGTAAAGCTGTGACGGGTAGAAAAGGTCAATCCTAAATATTTGTATGAATTAACAACTTCAACTGGTTTACCATCTAAAAACCATTTTTCTCGTGGTCCTAGAAACCCACCTTCTGAACACTATTATCTTAGATTTATCCATATTGATAGTTAATCCTAGTCTGTGTGCAGATACTTGAAGATTGTTAAGCTGATTTTGTAGTCCGATCACTGTCGTTGATAGCAGTGTAGTCGTCAGCGAAAAGTAGCAGGAAAAGAGTCAGTGTTGAAGAACTGAGACAAGCCATGCCTACCTTTAACAGTCAGTTCATTAGTTAATTCATTTATTGTATGAGAAAAGTATCGGACTCATTATGCAGCCTTGTTTCAGACCTTGCAAACAAGAGAAGAACTCCGATAGACCATTCTTGCTCATTACACAGGATTGTACGGATTTATACATGGCTTGAATTATCCGCAGCATTCTCCCGTTCACACCTGTTTTTATAAGAACTGACAGTAAAATGTCTCTTCTTACGGTGTCGTACGTAATCGATGAAAGCAACATACATTTTTGGTTCTTGGAGAAATACTTTTCAATACAAGCGTGGAGTGTAAAAATATGATCCACTGTCGAGCGTCCCTTACGAAAGCCTGCTTGCGCATCATTTAACAAAGAATTGTTCTCAGCCCATATGTACAGCCTATTGTTTATGATTTTTGGTGAACACCTTACTTACAACACTCAATAATGATATCCCCTGTAATTATCAGGATTATTTGGGTCCCCTTTCTTGTGCAACGGTACAATAATCGCTTTAGTCCATTCATCGGGAAATAATCCATCGACAATAAGTTTATTGAAATAAAATTTCAAATATCTTATTATTTCTGGTTCTGCAGATTTTAACATTTCTGCCGAGAAAACCATCCGGGCCTGCTGCTTTCCTACATTTTAATTTGTTAATCGCTTTACTTATCTCCCCCCCTTATTTCCCAATCAAGAGTGTTGTTGTAATTTTGATCTTCCCTTGACAAATCCGTATGAGCTAAGTTTTCAGTACTGTCTGCATTAAACACTTTTTCAAAGGGTAGGACCCATTCATCATTGCTGATGTTATTAATGAAGGGTGTACTTTTCCTGTGCTTCTTAATTTCTTTCCAGAATTCTTTGGAATCACTTGCGGAGCTAAGTAGCGCTGTTACCGACGCTCTTTTGTAGTCTCTTTTCTTACCTTCTGATAGAGCCTTGTATTCTTTTCGCTTTGAGGTATATTCTTTATAATGTTCTTTTCCTTTTGTTTGACTGGAACGTCTCAAATATCCTCTTACCTCTTTTTTCTTTAACAAGCATTCTTTGTCGAACCATCTTGAATTCCGATCTCCTACACTGGTATCAATGACTACGAGTTTTTTCATACAGTTAGCAGCCTCCATTAGAGATCTGTTGAATAGTCTAATGGACTCATCTGGATCAACATCTATCAGGTTTTCTGCAACCTTCATTCTATCTCGAAATATATGTGATGAAATTATATCCTTAAAAATGTCTGTTTTGTAAACCTGCCACACAATTTTTTCCGTTTTAAATTTTTTCCTTGCCATCGAGCTGTGCTGATCACTATCAGTCTGACCTTGGCAATACATCTCAACAGGCATATGGTCAGATTCTATTCTGTCACCAACTATTACGCTGCCAACCATTTGAGAGAAATCGACATCAGTTAAGAAATAGTCTACAACACTGTGACCATGTTCAGACATGTAGGTCAGTTTTCCTTCCTCGTCTCCTGTCACATAACCATTCATGATTAACATTCTGTAGCAAATGCATAGTTCAAGGAGTTTTCTTCCAAAATTATTAATTTGAATATCATTTGATTTTCGGCTTAGTTGCCACAAGGGCTCATTATGGAATGGATTACTTTCCTCGTCGTTGTCCTGGGAGAGATCTACATTTACTTGATATTTAGAAGTCCGTGCGTTAAAATCGCCGGTACAGATCACATGCACGTCCTCATACTCATCTGTCAGATCATGTAAACACCTGTCTATCTCATCAATATGACAGTTACTCTGGGACTGGTCATAAAAGGGACTGCCTATGGGAGGTACGTACGTAGCTAAATACAAAACATCCCTGGTACAACCAAAGAGAGTCTTGGACAGACTCAGTACAATGATGTTTTCCGAGTCCATTCTTATTTCATGCACATGGTTTTTAGAGAGTTTCTTATCAATACTAAAATGCCACCTGACCTTCTACCTTGCTGCGACAATTTCACTGCAGGACACAATAATTTCTTAAATCCAAGAAAATATTTGAGATATCGAAGTTCACATCAACAAATCTTAAAATCCAAGAAAATATTTGAGATATCGAAGTTCACATCAACAAATGTCTCTGTTAGAGTAATAATATCAAATTGATTAATGTAACTTACCCAGTCAGTATCGCACAGTTTGCTTGCTAAGCCACCAATGTTGTATGACAGAAACGATACACTGGGTGCTGCTGGGGGCCGGCCGGACTCCTATCTGTTGACGTCTGCTTGGTCTTCAGCAGTGGTGTCAGTTGTAAAGTCAGAGTCGTCTGTCTGGTCGTTAGTCTGGTCATCTGATTGGTCATCAGTCTGGTCAACTGTCTGGTTATCAGTCTGGTCATCTGTCCTGTATGTGTCAACACCATGGTGAGCCATGTCGACTGCAGGAGTAGGACCACGGTGGGACAGGCGGAACATGGAGTCGACCCTTGTCTGGGATTGCGGGTCCTACCTTGTTCTCTTCCAAAGTCCCGGGGAGTTGTGGGGCCATCGTCTCCACGGCACCATGCAAGGGTGCGGGTGCCTGCCTTCTGCTGTCGTTCCTCGCCCGTTCTGCTCCTGGTTCTGCTGCTTCCGTGTTCGGTGCCGCTCTTGTCCGCAGGTTGTACTTGGAGTTGGGGCGTGTAGCAGTGGTGTCGTCGGCACGGGGCCGTTCCCTGGGTGATGATCTTCCTGGACCTGTCGCTCCTCGTTGCTGCTGTCTGCTTCCCCCCCTTCCCTGCAGCTGACTTCAGGCTGCTTCCTGACATCACGTTGGGAGGTCAACTGGCCGGCACTGGTGATCCGTGGTCGCTGATCACTGAGCGAGTGAAGATTCCCTTCACGTCCCTCGACGGCAGTGGAGGGTACTCTTCAACTGGCAGCAGCAGCAGATCCGCTGATCCGTCCGCACGGTGTTGTTGCTGTCTGTGTTGACCTGGTTTGACCTGGCCTGTGGCAGACCTTCCTGTTACCCCACTGCTACCTGTCTGGCTTCTTGTCACACGTTGGCTGGCGAGGTCAAATTCATAGACAGCGTTTTCTGTGACAAACTTGTCAAAACGCAACCTTGCAACTTCTCCTTTGGATATTAAATCTCGTCTCATGCTGAGCAGCGCTCTTCGTTTGGTTTCTACTGCTGCTGAAAATCCTTTCTAATGTAAATACCATGGTACCGTTCTGATTCCCTCAGTCGCCGGGCTAGAGAAAGAATTAGAGACTTTTGTTTAAAGGAAAAAAAATTAACGATGACATCCTTGCCCGCTTTTATGAGCTCGTTCTACATGAACTTCTTCGTCAAGACGCAATCCTTCCTTGATGACTTTTCTTCACGAGCTGTTCAGATTTTTCCCAA
>JAFLJL010013893.1:0-31708 GCA_018398815.1 Conus ventricosus | reverse complement strand
TTTTTTTTAAACCCTTTTAAAAATTGGTTAAAACAAAGAGTTTTAAATAATAATTGCAACTTTTGATTTAACAAACCTTCCAGAAAAATTTAATGTATATTAGTTGAGAGCGAAAACAAACCAATCACAAACGTATACAAATGGTCTGTAGAAGACAATTTAGTGCTCTAAGGATTTCTCCCAAGCTCCTACTTTGGGGTGATCACTTACAAACATGTAGACTTGATCCGTTTGCAGATAGTACAAAGAGTCATTATGTATTAATCAGAACAATAGCAGACTTATGGCTTTTACATCAAAGGATCATGCTAAACAAGGGCTTTGTAGAAGGTGTCTGGTCAGAATCCCTACTATAGAAGCGGCTGCCAGCCATAGAACTCATTGTAAAAGTTTTGTAGACTGTGAAACCAAACTCCTCACACCTAACCTGGGTCTAAGGTCAGTTTTAAAAATTTACACAAAATGCAGATGAGTCCATACGTGGTTTATGCTGACTTTGAATCAATCTTACTGCAGTACTATGGCCACAACAACAAGAACAAAAACAACCTTATTAACCCACCATCAAATCTGTTCTTATGCCTTTGCTGTTGTTAGGTCAGATGGGGCACACACAGCCCAGAGATTTACAGAGGTCCCAATGCAGCTAGTAGATTTTTAGAGCAGATGAAACAACTTTGCAATTACTACTCCAACCAACTAAATCTTTCAGACATTGTTATGACCCTGAAGACCAAGAACGCTATGACTTATCTACACACTGTTGGATATGTAACAGAGAATTATTAGGCGACACAGTGAGAGACCACGATCACATTACTGGAAAGTTCAGAGGGGCCGCGCACAACAGTTGTAATCTTCAGCTTAAGGTTGACCCTAAAAATGGAAACTGCCTATCTTCTTTCATAACCTACGAGGCTACGATTCTCATTTTATCATGCAAGCAGTGACTTCTGAATATAAGAGGGTTACCCGCATGCACAGTCTTCAGAAAAGTACATGGCTTTTACTCTTGACTGTTTATCCTTTTATGACTCTGCCAGCATCTGATGGGAAGTTTAGATAAGTTAGCGGGATCTCTACAAGACTTCCCAATTTAAATAAACAATATTTTGACCCATCTTTAGTGCGTAAAGGTGTTTACCCCTATGAATACATGAACTCGTGGGATAGGTTTGACGAAGACTCGCTTCCTCCTAAGGCGCTTTCTTTTCTAGTCTTAGAGGCAAAGACATAACTGACTCTGAATATGAATACGCTCAGAAAGCCTGGACAGAATTACACTGTCAAACAATGGGGCGACTATCACGATCAGTATCTAATGGCTGACGTGTGTTTATGGCTGACGTCTTTCAGAACTACAGATCTACTTGCATGAAACTACAGATCTACTTGCATGGAAACATTACAGCTTAGACTCATCACATTACATCTCTGCCCCAGGGTTGTCTTGGGATGCTTTCTTAAAGTCTACAAACATCCAGATTGACTTAATTTCTGATCTACCCACACTTCAGATGATGAAGACGGCCTAAGGGGAGGTATTGCATGGCCTCACATTCTTTACTGTAAAGCCAACAACAGTATTTAGCGATTATGATCCCACTAAACGTCCAACTAATCTAATGTACTTAGACGCCAACAATCTGTATGGGTGGGCCATGAGTCAACCACTTCCACTGAGAAACTTTACAATGATAAAAAGGGCTCTTGATGTCAATACTGTGTTAGGAATGTTGTCACAGCTTCCGCTGATAACCCAATAGGACTAATCTTGGAAGTAGACTTAGAATATCCTAAAGAATTACACGATCTCCACAACGATTACCCCTAGCCGCAGAAGATTAAAGATGAGTCCCATCGAACCTCCTAATACTTGTGCCTAATCTTGGACATAAAACTAAATATGTGTGCCATTCAGACTCCTACAGTTTTACTTAAGCACGGGCGGAAACTAAGAGCTGTTCACAGAATAATTACCTGTGATCAAGAGCCTTTCATGAGACCATACATCAAGAGAATATTGATTTTAGAACCCAAGCCACTGACGCCTCAGAAAAGACTTCTTGTAAACTGATGAACAACAGCTGTTTTGGCAAAACCATGGAGAACCCACCAAACGCAAAGATGTGAAATTAGTTACAAAAGAAAAACAAGCAATTAAGTGGTCTCTAAAACTAACTATCAAGACTTTAGAAGATTTAACGACAGCCTGGTTGGCATTATGATTAAGAAAAAGGATATTACGTTGGACAAGCCAGTGTTTATCGGCTTTACCGTATTAGAGTTGTCAAAGTTATTAATGCTAGAATTTCTGTACGATTACTTTAAACCACTGTACCCAGAAGCAAGAGTCCTTTACACAGACACTGACTCTTTTATTCTAGACGTCCACTGAAGACTTTTATAAGGATTTAGAAACAGAGTGAGCTAAAGGAGTTGATGGGGTGGTACGCACATGCGACTATCCAAAAGACAGTCCTTTACATTCAAACTGTAAACAAGAAAGTGATTGGAAAGATGAAGGATGAACTTAATGGGACAGTTATCAAAGAATTATGTTGGGTTTGCGGTCGAAGATGTATAGCGTTGCTAGCCAAACTTCTGTAATGAGAAGGCTAAGGGCATAAGTAAAGAAGTTGTAAAAAAATATAACTCCGCAACTACAAGCAAGCTCTCTTTGAAAACAAAGTATTTCATCACACAAATGTTAATCTGCGCTCTACTCTTCATCAAGTAAACACAACTGCTGTTAACAAGAAATCACTAGTCTCTAACAATAACAAGAGAACTTACGTTAATCCTGAGTTTTCATATGCTGTAGGGTATTGGAGAACTTTAAAAGATTAACTTGACTGACTTGGCTTGTACTTAACTTAAGAACCTAACTAGTACTTAACTTAAGAACCTAACTAGTACTCTCACTCGAACTTGTGGCGCGTAGGAAAAACCAATCGTGCCTGTCTACGCAACCACAGTTTGTTCCTGAGTTCATATTTGAATGATCAGCTTTCGACTGGAATCAAACGACATCACTTCAGGACTAGAGAAAGCGTAATGTAGCATCCCTTTGTTTGATTGAACCAATGCTGGCTCACTTCTCTGTGCATTCATTGTACTGTTCAATCAGCAGTGAGAAAAATTCTGTTGAAGGCGAACCAGAGACTGGCAAGGTGGACAATGCGGTCAAAAACAGGCAGAACTAGAATGTTCAAATAGCAATTTAACATTACAGATTGCAAATAGGATAACAGTCAATCCTCATGAAGGAATACAGGGAAAAAACATTACACCGAGATACTTCCCACCACCACTCACCTCCCCTACTCACTGCTTCCTACCCCACCCTCCATCGTTCACTACCCACCATGCACCTCAAAACCCGCTCTCCCTGCCCTTCAGTTTTTGTCTTTATTCCTCTTTTTCTCTGCTATCAACATCGTCAGCAGACACACGATGTAGGACATGGAAATGGCCTGGGAAGAAGGTCAGGTGCATTCCATCGGGGGGTGGGGGGTGGGGGGTGGAGGTGAGGGGAAGTGGGAACGTCAATTAGTAGGACTCTGAACGCTCAAAGAAAGAAACTCAAGTGGGATGGTTTCAAGTCCCGCGCAAGAGATGAAAAAAAATATAGCACACCCTCACGTTTCAAGCTGAGTGATATCCCTCTGACCTACACACGCACGCACGCATGCACGCACAGACAGACAGACAGACAGACACACACACACACACACACACACACACACACACACACACACACACACACACACACACCACACACACACACACACACACACACACACACACACAAACACACACAGAGTGTCCATTAATGCCGTGATCAGTAGATGTTGAGGCATCATATCATTTCCATGATACGGATCATTCTTTCTAGATCTGCTGCGAGGGCGTATGTATACACAGGAAGATGGAACATACCGGAGCATGCACTGAGATGTTATTGCCCTCCAAATAGATTTTGGTCTGGACAGTGCTGAGATTGTTTGAGAATTCCACGTTTTGATCCCTCATTGCTAATGTATACACAGGAAGATGGAACATACCAGAGCACGCATGGAATTGTTAATGTGCTTCCATACAAATTTCAGTCTGTATTAACATACGCAGGACGCCACCTACTAAGCCCACTACTGACGACAATAATTGCTTAGTCGTGGAGCCAGTGTGAGTGAGCTCTCCCTCCGGAGGGCGCCACCACGTCCGTCCAACGACAGCCCCTGAAGTTGCCGATACGGTGACCTGACGAATCATACCACGGTCAGAGACATAGAGATTTTCTCAAAACTGGGGCCCACCATGAAAGCAGGGCATGAAGGACCACAGAATTTGAGACATTTGTTTTATGCTGGTCAATGAGAATGGAAATGACG
Source organism: Conus ventricosus (assembly GCA_018398815.1). Taxonomy (NCBI): domain Eukaryota; kingdom Metazoa; phylum Mollusca; class Gastropoda; order Neogastropoda; family Conidae; genus Conus; species Conus ventricosus. The sequence continues at coordinate 27,314 of JAFLJL010013893.1, read as the reverse complement.
AAGATAATGGCACGGACTGCCATTCTGGTTTGAGACTGAATGACTGGGCTGTATTCTACACTCACTTTCATATTATATCCCAGCGTCAACCAGGCCTGGGAGATACAGACATCTGCAGTGGTGGTCAGGAATCTGAGCAACGCTCTCAGAGACGCATCCATGAAGTGTGGATGAAACTCAACTGTGTGGTCCCAATCTTTCCAACTGAGCTCGTAGTAAACTCAACTCTAGGTAGGAGCCGATCGGGGGAGAAAATCCCACATGGCTCTGTTGGGAATCGAACCCATGACCCTAAGCCGGAAGTCCGCATGCTAACCACTTCGCACGGCGGCTGGTGGCTGGTTGTTTGTTTGTTTTGTCTTGGTCCAGTGTAGACTCTTCGTTGTAAACAACCGGATTGAACATATAGGGCAGCTTTTTTAAACACAGTAAGTTCAAATACACCCCACACACACACACACACAACACACACACCCACACACACACACACACACACACAACACAACACACACCACACACACACACACACACCACAACACACACACACACACACACACACACACACACACACACACCACACACACACACACACAGCACGCAACACAAGCACATACACTCACCCACACACACACACACACACACACACACACACACACACACACACACACACACACACACACACACACACACACACACACACACACAACACACAACACACACACACACACACACACACACACACAGCACCACACAACACATACACCACCCACACACACCACACACACACACACACACACACACACACACACACACACACACACACCACACACACACACACACCACACACACACACACACACACACACACACACACACCAACACACGCCGCGCGCGCGCGCGCGGGAAAAGTATGGGAAGAACTGAAAGCTATGAAAAATGGATTGACATCACCACAGTATCCCATACAAATAGATAACAATCTACCCATGCTAAAGAGAAAGCAGAAGTTTTTGTAAACTTATTCGCTGATGTCAGCCCGTCCTGACGGTCTAACAAACACTGACCGAACTTACAGAGAAAAAGAAGAAAGTAATATAACATATGATGATCCACCACCAGATAATAGCATTAACATTAATGCTCCTATAACTGTACATGAAGTAAAAGAAGCCATTAGAGCCATTCCAATAAGGAAGTCATCAGTTGGTTTAGATGCAATATCTAATCAGATGCTAAAGAATTTACCTGAAAATCTTGTAGTTTTTCTTCATGCTCTGCTAAGTACTTGCTGGAATAGTAGCGACATGCCCAAATTTGGGAAACAGACAATTGTTGTCCCAGTTCATAAAACAAGGAAAGTCTTCTAGTGATCCTAAAAATTACAGACCTATAGCATTAACATCACACGTCTGTAAACTATCAGAAAGAATTGTTTTGAATAGACTAGCACATTACTGTGAAAAAATGACATCATTCCTATTAATCAAGCTGGCTTTCGTAAAGGGAGATCTACTACAGAAATATTAGTGAAATTATCAACAAATATAAAGAAACAGTTTGCAAGACGTAAATGTGTCCTGGCTACATTTTTTGACATAACCAAGGCTTACCATCAGTGTGGCATTCACAGCTGTTAAACAAACTTAAAAATATTGGACTATCAGGAAATGTATACAATTATGTTAAGTGCTTTCTGAAAGATAGGGTAATACAAACAAGAGTAGGAAAAACATATTCCACCAGCAGAACTTTGTCAATGGGAATCCCCAAGGGTCAGTGTTAGCTCCGCTTCTTTTCTCATTGCTATTGCATGATTTGCCAACTAAGTTATCTAAAAAGGTAGTCCTCGTTCAATATGCAGACGACATTTGCATGTGGATGGAAGTAACTCTTAAAAAGAAAGCTCCACAGCTGATATAAATTTCATCAGAAAGATCTATCAAGGCGAACTAAATAGGATGGCTGAATACATGAAGTTAAATGGATTAAACTTATCTATTGAAAAAACAAATATAATTCTTTTCATAGTGGCAATAATCCAGAAAAACTGCCTGTTTTTACATTGGGCGAAACACCTCTTAAATATGTGACAGAAGTTAAATTCCTAGGAGTCCATTTTACATCTAAACTATCATGGAAACGCTCATATTGAATACTTATTAACAAAGGCGAGGAAAATATTAAATTTCCTTAAAATTATCTCTAAAGAAAAATGGGGACAGAGTTCATCTACATTGATAACTCTATGTAAATCTTTAATGAGATCGAAAATAGCATATGCCCAAGAAGTAATCTTTAGCGCTCCCAAATACCTATTGAAAAAGCTTGAAAGTATTGAATGCAAGGCATTGAAATTAGCACTTGGCCTTCCGGTGCATGCATCATCTTCTCGTACGTATTATGAAGCGCAGATGCTTCCCTTAGATGAATACAGAGAGTTAGGTGTTGTAAATTTGTTATCAGAGTACAACTAATAAAACGCACATTAGATCTGAAATAAAAATGAGGTCAGATATTGATTTCCTAAAAGAGCCAAATCTATAGCTTCTCAAAAAAACACTGGCAACGTAACGTCAAAAAGTATTACTGATTCCGGAGTTTCAATCGATAACGATGCTCTATCCATTAGACCGTTATTTTCTGCTATACCACCATGGGAGCTTAATAAAGCACATTTTGATATTGAACATACCAATATGAAAAAAGATGAAAACATATAACATGTTAGCAAGCTATATCAAATGCCATGTTGAAAAGAACTATTCAAATTATTTGAAAATATACACAGACGGTTCGTGCATTGATAAACAAGCAGGTTGTGCATTCTTAATACCAGACTTAAGAGTAGAGAAATCATTTTATATCGGAATTAACAAATCGTTATTTACAGCAGAATTAACAGCGATACTCCTGGCTTTAAATTACCTTTTAAACTTTCCAAAAACAATATTTCAAATTCTGTTCTGTGTTGATTCTAAATCAGCTCTTCAGGCATTAAAAGTTTTTCAACTGCACACAAACCTGAAATGATCATAGAGATAAGTTGTACGATACACATGTTAATTACAAGAGGAACCCATGTAGCTTTTGTTGGATTCCTTCACATTGTTCTTTTCATTATAATGAAAAAGTAGACAGGGCAGCTAAACGTGGAGCCAAAAAATAGTTTTGATTCAGAAATGTTTGATTTCCCCTTATCAGTACATGAACAGTGTAACTTGGTTAAGTCGCATATCTGGAAAGCTTTTGAATATGTATGGTAGATCACGTCTTTAAAGAACAGTTTGATATTAAAAGAATCAAAGAGAAATTTAATCTTAATCGAAAATTACTCTCATTAATGCACAGGTGGAAACTTAATGCATTTAAAACCAAATATGTAAAAAAACGTAGTTTGCGTATGTGGAAACAAGATTACTCCAGTTCATATTGTTTCATGCAATGATATGAAAAAAATCATTCCAGTATTGAAGCAAAATACTGTGCAGGCCATTTTTCAGTCGCCAGCTTTAACGTACGAATTCTTTGTACACTTAGAACGCACCCCCATTGGAAAATACTTATAATATTCTTTATTAACTTTATTTGCGGGGATATGAAAGGAAGGGGGGTGGGGGGTGGGGTGGATAAAATGGTCGGGGGGGGGGGGGGGGGGAGCAAAGGATTTTTGTTTTGTTTTGTTTGTTTGTTTGTTTTTCTTTTTTCGTTAATACTGTCATCCGTTTTGACTTTAATTGATTAGTTAGTTGTTGGTTATAAGTATTTTGTTTTATGTTAATCTTCTCTTATGACTTGTGTAAAGGTATTCACACATTTACACATCCATAACTCTCTCACTCCCCACACACACACACACACACACACACACACACACACACACACACACACACACACACACACACACACACACACACACACACACACACACACACACACACTCGCGTGCACGCGCACTCATACATATACACATACACACATTATGTGCACGCTCGCAATTACTTCCGTACACATTCACCTTTTTTTTTGTTGTTGTCTAATATCACGAATTGTGGATAGACGTTAAATGAAGGACACACACACGCATGCGGGGCACGCACAAACACACACGTTCACACTCAAGAGAGAGAGAGAGAGAGAGAGAGAAGAGAGAGAGAGAGAGAGAGTGAGAGAGAGACGAGAGAGAGAGGAGATGAGAGAGAGAGAGAGAGAGAGAGAGAGAGAGAGAGAGATGAAATGAAATGAAATCTTTATTCCATAAGGCAAGGCCCTCTTTGGAAGACGGGAAAAAAAACAAATAATACAAACATCATTACATACAAATACATAAATATACATTCGAGTTAAAGCAAACTGCCGCGCTTTCAAAGCTTGATAAATATCAACTGCTAATTTTCTGAGTGTATCTGTGAACATGCATGAGCGTACGCGTATGTGTGTGCACGTACATGTGTGTATTGGTGCGCACCTTACATAAAACACTAGTAAGACCATCAATGGACAGACAGACCCAACTTCGCATCCTCTGTCTCTCCCCCACAGCACATGGAACACATGACGTGCACAAACATGCAGTAGCAAGTTTCAGCAGATACAGAATACCGTATAAAAATCCTCTCGCTAGTTGCTGATAAATACAATAATTACAAAGTTGAGGCGTTAATGTATGTGATCATCCCCTTCCTGACTGCACCACCAGACTGTCCATCCAAAGACAGCCCCATAAACTGGCTAACACTGACCACTTTGGCACCACCTCATCATCGGCACAGATGGAGAATGAATGAAAACGTAGGTCACCACGATAGCAAGGCATATAGCGCCATGGCTTTTGATTTCTCTTTAACCGATATTAAGAAATTAGAGAACAGTAAAAGCCGGCACTAGCTCAACCGCCCTCAACCAGTTTCGGGCGGTTGAACCTAGTGCCGGCTTTTTACTGTTCTCTGACAAGTAAGACTTCAATAACCAAAAAATAACGATTTTTTTACAAACAAACATACTGTGTAGGATTATCCGTTTTCAATACTAATTTACTAAACTTTTCAGATTTTAGTTTTTGCTTAATCCTGCGTTTTTCCTGATCATTTTCAATAACATTCATTTTCGCGCATACATTCATCAAATGCGTCTCTGTCTTTCATGTGAAATAAAACTACAGTCTTTAACTGTTCTCTAAAGTCTTTTAAAACTGAGTTATATTTTTGACATAAAATCCACACACTTATCCCAGCATGTCTTCACTGAAAGCCAGTTTTGATAAAGTGTTTCTCTTTTTAACTATGTCTCTTTCTGCCGAACAGTCATCTATAATAAATAGTGTCTGCGTTCCCTCAAACAATTTATAAAAGTGTTCTAAACACTCGCTCAGTTTATTGCTAGGATCAATCAAATATATGTTATCATCTGTCCATATAACCTTCTATCATGATATGCTTTGTTCCATTTAATTGTTGGACAGAAAATCACAATATGATCAAAATTATAACGATAAACTGTTTGTAATAGGTCGAGGATAAATATTGTTTTTCCACAACCAGTCTGTCCACAAATCAGTGAACAATGAGGGGTTTTTATCATAAAGTTTAACATCGGCATTGACACCAAAGTTGTCTGCTCCATAGTTTTATAACATAATTTAATCTAATCCAGTTATTATTTTTATCATACTCTCCGTCAAAACTTGTTCAGTATAATAAAACCCTATGAGGCCTAAATGTGTAAGATTAATCCAATTCAGTTCTGTAAGATTGTTTCTATTTAAGTCAACATTGATTTTGTTGCTTGTTGTTATGACCTTAATATCCTCACCATTGTGAAGAACGACGATGGTAACTTTAAGACGTTTAACGTCTAAGTTTTGCCAGCTAATATTAATTCCTTTTATAAGGACGTCACTAACGCCCACAACCCATCTCTCTCCACATCTTTAAAGACAGAAATTTCAAATATCATTGTGAACGTGTCTCCTATTTTCCTATGTGGAAAGAACTGTAATTTTGTAGAAGCTTCCTTTAAACTGTTTTCTTCTGTGGAGGATGTACTGTTTTTTCCCATACGGCGATATTTCAATCTCTTTCCGACTATTGTCCTCTGGCATAAGACTTACATGTAAAGGGCCAGAGTTGAATGCTTTTCTGAAACTTTTTGACGGCTAAAAAATGTAAATGGGCTTATGAATTCAAATTTTATGTCCCATTCAAAATATGGTTCTAAGTGCCATTTGCTGTCAGGTTTTCGAATATTTTATATTCATACTGGCCAGCATTATTTGCTTCTACATTGCGTAGTTGTTCTAGTTTAGGAAACCTTTTGCTGTCGCCAACCTCTTTGCGTTTATAATCACCATCTTTAGTGTACTCAAAACCATACAAAGCGCCTATCTCACCGTTCTGTTCAAAGTCTGCAACGTCTGCAAGGTCTTTTAATTCTAAGGTTATACACCTTAAGGCGCTAATGTAACTCCTGATTCTTCTGGCCCCGCGACATTTTTAGTACAACTTATTATTTTATTTCCAAAACAATGTGCAGGTTGTCACATTTTACGACTTTCCCTGTTTTGTCTGCAATTTTTATATTAAATGATCTGACCCTTCCACAAACTAATCTTTTAAACTGTAAATTAGGGAATTGTATAATTTCATAATCGCAATTATGCAGCTTTCCTGATGGAAGAGCTCTTAAAACAGTTGAGGGCCTTCCATCATATAAGTTTTCATCAGTGCTCAGCTCGTCCAAATGAACATAGAGTAATGAATGTAATGCAAGATCGAGCGGATTTTCCCCCTCATAAGTAGTTTTGTTTGGTGTAACTCTAAAACTATGAATGGGTCGATTGGCAGTTGTAAAGCCTAACATTTTCGCTAGCTCTCCATCAAAATAGTAACCTACTTCTTCTTCAGGCTTGAATGTTAACATTGTTTTCAGTTTTCGCATTGTTAAGTTTGAGAGTAATGTCAAAGTTACTCATTGCTTTTTTTTGTGAGCAAAACCCGTAATAACCATCAGGTATTGTTAACTGGCTAACTATGGCCTGTTTTGTTAATTTTTTTTAATCTTATTATTCTTCTTCGATTCACTTATATTAAACCATACAACTTTGTAAAATATTTCATGATCGCAACCATTCTGTTTCCCGCAATTGTTATCAATAGCATGTTCTAAAAACGAAGGACGGTCTTGAGTTTTTTATTGTTACAAACATTTTTTAAACGAAATAAAAATGAGCGCATTTAAATATACTGATGCAAAATATTCTGTTGGGCCGCACTCAATCTTAAAATATAACAACCGATACTCTTGACATTTCTGTGACTCAGTTTGACACCTTTCAAGTAAAGGTGAGTACTCCATTAAGCAGATATCTTAACCCCCCTATTAAAAAAGACTACATCCCGAAAGTGTGGTTTAGTCATCCGATGCAGTTTTATCAGAACCAGTTAAACTTTGCTGTGTTTTGTGCATCAACTGGGTGTGGAGTGTCGTATGCTGATCATTTAAATCATCCTGATCCTTTGGTGAGGTCAGTGTGCAGATTTCATTTTTATTACACCTTCAGACGTATTTTGACTGAACTGCAAGCACCATTGCCTAATGACAAACCGTTTAATCCATTTAGCAACAGAATAGACATGAAGGCTTTTGAAAGGATCTGTAACGAATTCAATATTAAGGCCAAGACAGACTTTAGACAAAAGTCGGATCTTAATCATGGTCTAGGCACCCCTTATTTTTGGGGCGTGCACAGAAAGTATAACTTTGACTGGAATCCTCCTTACACATCTTTCTTTCAGGCACAGCTGTTCACCTCGGGTCCATAGAGCAAGAGCATAAAACAGCATGGACAACATTTATTTTAGACATTTCTAAGGGCCTAACTAAAGCAGGAATAGAACGAAAAATAAAACGACTCCCTTCGTACTTACGTTTGGTGTTTGCTAGGTTCGCAAGCACAAACGAGATCGAGCATAACTGATCCTTCTACTGGCTTTGACGCGCAAAAACAGTACTTGGCAAATTTAGAGGACGCATTAATTCTACAGTTGATTTGCCTTCAAGTATTAAAAGGTACCAAAATGTTTACAATACGCAAGATCGAAAGTAGACTTTGCTGTTGGCACTGGTTTATACATGCTGCCTTCTGACCTCAGACTCCAGATAGGTACAATAATAAACTACAATAATGAAATCCTTGTGGCAGGTAATGAACAGAAGGTCGGAAAAAAACGAAAAAATTCTGAGCCAGTAATATTGCAAGCAGTAAACAAACAAGATGACCCCCAAGAATAAGTCATCCAATCCCTGCGGCCCAAAGCCCAAAGACCGTTGAAGACCACGAAGTACACGAAGTCACGAAGTCCAAAAAAATAATGACATGAATATGAAAAGACAGCACTGTTGTTGCATTAACTGGCATAGGATTACTCGGTCTTTATCTTACTAAATATTAACCCAACTATTAAGAGAACTAATGTCCATAAGTGCTCGGCCATAAAGCCAACTACTTTGCCTGCAGTAGACAAAAGCCAGCTAACAATACCCCCTAATTATACCTGGTAAAGCGTCCATGGCTTTACTGGCTAATTTTTTTTAATAAACCCGCAAGATGATCAAGCTGTTTTTTTACCCATGATTTATCAGGCGGCGATGGAGGCGATGGTGGTGGAGGCACTGGCTTTGACCTCCACCGCCACCTGTAATAGCCATCACCAGTGTACTTATTGCAAATCCTAAGGCCGTTATAACGCTTGCTAATGTGACTCCTTGCTCTCTAAACAGTGTTTTTATTCTTTCTGCTAGTGTTGTGTCTTCATATAAATTTTTTGGATAGTTTCTCTTATTCTGATCACTTGAGTTCGTAATTGTTCTTGGTTAGTATACGCCGCTTTTAGTCTTGCTGATCTTTCTTTTTTAGATCTTTTAGTCTTTGGGTTATTCTTTCTTTAACACCAGGCCCTAAGTTGGCGTCATCAGCCTCAACGAGTTTTTCTTCTTCTCTTTTTATATCCTCATCTATTTTATCCAGTTTTGCTAAATTGTTTATTAATTCGCCTCTGATGCTTCTTACAGCACGATCAAGGGCCTCTAATTCTCGCGTGGGTATTGGGGGGTCGTGTATAGTTTTTAATGTTGTTTCTTGTGAAAAACTGGTTTCTGCTTCTATTGCATTTATTATTTCATCTGCTGTTTGACTTAAATCTTGAAGTTCCATGTTTTGTATTTGGTTATCTGTTGGGAGTTCCTGCAGTGTGTTTTGAAGTTTAGAAACAGCCTCCCTATTTAATTTTGGTTTTAGTAAGGCCAAGGCGATTTTGATCTTCCACCCCAAGGTCTTTTTTAATTGTACTCAAACCTACATACTTAAATTTGTTTCGTTTATGTGTAAGCTGGACACGTTTTCCTTTATTGTCTTTCACATACAAATGGCCACCATCTACTTCAAAATCAGGGTCTATAAATTGGGGAGTTTCTAGGCCTAAACTTTTGTAAAATGCTTCAGCCTTTTCTTCTGTTAATTCACGCCGCTGTTTTGGTAAATTACTCAGGCTTTCTGCTAATTCGCGATGCAATGAGCGCGATGGTTGTGTCAAAGGAGTCATTTCACTCATGTCGTCTCCAGGATCAAAAACATCATAATCTTCTTCTTCTTCTTCAATGCCTGCCATGTTTCTTAAATAATTATCTTTTTATTTTGTTTTATAAAAATGTCACAAGCATATGGTTCAATTCTTGACCCGCATAGAAGACTGAAAGAGCCCCCTTTGGCGTGAAGGGAAATAAACGGAATATTACTGTTCCAAATAATCCATCTACTATTGATGCAGATCAAATTCTTACTGTCAAATTTCCAGACCTAGGAGCAGATGAAGTGATTGTGCCAGGCTCTGCGCAACTTACTTTCAAAATAGAACTCGAATCGGAAACAGACCCAAACAGGACAGTTGTCCAGAATCTGGGACGGGCAATCGTTAAGAAAATTTCTATAAAACTTGAGGGGCAAGAAGTATTTTCTTTACACAATGCAGACATATTTTTAATCTATTCTGATCTATGGCTAACCGAGAATGAAAGGGCTGATCTTGCGTTTCAAGGAATTGAAAATGATGATGGACTAAAACACAGAATAGGCGCGGAAATGCTAACCAGACGGCAAAAAGTATGTGGCTGTAAATTTTGCTATGGAAATCGCTTTTCTATTCCCTTAGATTTTGAGTTGTTAAAAGCGCATGCCCCATACTTTCAAGGAGCATTAAAAGACAGATTGTCATATGAACTAACTTTTAATGAATACAAACGTGTTATCAGATCATCAGACACCGAAGCAAAGTACAGCATTTCTGACATCTCGTTAGAGTTTGACGTTGTTAGCAACCCAAACTTAGCAAGGCTGATTGAGCAACAATATCAGTCAAAATTAGCAATATATTACGAAAGAGTGATTCATCATACAACATATCCCAGAAGCAAGGCCGACGCTATATGGAATTTTAGTTTAGTGTCGCAGCAATATCGCTTAAAGGTATTTTATTGCTGTGTGAAGATGAAGAACCATTCAAAAGAGGAAGTGAAAAGTTTATTAATCCTAAAATACGAAAGTACAATGTTCGATTGAGGGTAGTCCTAACCAAATCTACGCTAGCGGGCTTAGACCTTATCAGCATTTTGACGAAATAAGAAAATTGTTTGGGGGTGGGAGGTGTAGAAATCCAACAGTAGACCTTGTGTCTAAAGATCTGCACCTTCACAATGTTAGACTCGATGATTATTTAACAACAAAATACGGCTTATGGATTGACCTAAGGTCGACAGAGGATAATCAGTTGCATGGAAGTGGCAGAACGGTTAAAGACGTAATAAACATTCAAATTGATAAAGAAAAAGAGAGTGATAAACCACTTAATGCACATTTGTTTTTAATATATGATGCGCAGCTGAATATTCAAGATAACAGATTAAAAGATATACGATACTAAATTATTTTTTTATTTATAAAAAAAGCATGTCTGTTCAGGTTTATCCAAATGTGCCTACAGCACCGGAGTCGCCAAGAGAAGGGATAGTAGGCAACAACGACTCCAGGGTCGTCTCTGCTGCTATAGAAACCCCGACATAAAAACCTTTAGATTAACAAACATTACGCAAATGCAACAAAAACTAGAGCAAGACCTTTCAAAATACAGCAAAACCAAACGAAGGTATTCTGCTGCCTTTAATGCTGTTACATATGTTAATACTGGAACATCAACTATAAGTGCTCTATCAGCAGGAACAAGTGTAGGTCTCTTAGCAACAGGCGTAGGTGCACCGGCAGCTTTACCTCTATGCGGTTTGTCTTTAGCTCTTGGCCTGTGTTCATTAGCTGTAAGTGCTGCTAGCAAAAAATTAAAAACTAAACTCCAAAAGCACACAGCTATGGTTCAACTAATAACAGCTAAACTTAGTTCGTTCAAACTGACAATAAATAAAGCGCTAGTTGACTCAAACATCACGGATGAAGAATTTAGTCGTTTACAGGCCGATTTTGATGACTATAAAAGACAAAAGTTTGATCTTCAAAAAAAGGCGAGGGCAACTTTTTCTCAACAGCCAGACACCGAGCAGATAAAAAGGAATGTTTAAAAAAAGTAAACGAGACATTAAACTCTGTTCTAAACAGCTCACATTAACAACCCACAAGGGCGTTTATACTTTTGTTTATGAGTCCAAGCACAAAAAGACCGTTGATATTGATTCTGATTAAGACGACCCTGGAGACGACTTTGGAGTCGATGTCGTTGTATTTTTTTTAAATTTAAATAAATAGAGTTAGAAAAAAACCATCATGGATAAGATATATGAAGGTCCAGACGAATTGTTTGAAGGAATGCTTAAGGGAGAGCGTTTGGTTAAAAGCTTTAAATGATATTGATCTAGAAGTCATTGATCCAACAAACGTGCGGGCAAGCGTTGTACATGCAATTTCTCAAGTTCCATGTAAACTAACAATAGACCCGCCAGTTAAAGTAATGTTAGCTGTTTTAATCGACTATATAACAATAAATGAAGAAAATCTAGAAGTCTGGGTCTCAACTAAACAAGAGACGATTCTTTCTCATAATGACTTAACCCCTGGTTGGGCAGACGAACTGCTTACACAGTTTGATGTGGCCGCTGAAGAAGCCAAAATGAGAGGCTCTGGCTGGTCAGGGGCGAAGTCCTAGAGATCAGATTAAAACAGGCTAAGTTTGCACCGATTGTAGGCAAGGCTTACATTCCGCTGCCCCCAGCATTAGTCGCAAAAAGAGCAGTTCTAAACATAAAGAATTCAGACAACAAATGTTTTATGTGGTGTGTTCTTGCAAGGCTGCATTATGTCGGCAAAAACGCAGAGAGAGTGGCTAACTATGAACCTTACATCAATGATCTTAACTTTAGTGGAATATCCTTTCCTGTTAGCGTGGACAAAATTGATCAGTTTGAAGAACAAAACAAACCAATAACTGTTATATCTACACATGGGATGAGGAAACAAATCTGCAACCCATCAGGTATCCAAAACAGCCAACAATTGGCGCACCAGACAAAATCATGTTGACTTACTACTGATGTTTCATCAGCAGGGCTACCGCATTACACATTGATCCGAACAATGAGTAGATTATTGGCGCATACTTCAAAGCATCAACATAAACAAGAATTCTGTAGAAAATGTTTAACAAGAATTCCATCTGTTCAAGCCGCAAGCGAACATAAGAAACACTGTATCAGCCCAGTTGACTGTAATACAGAACTAATTACGCCCCCACCCGGATCTAAAGTTAGTTTTGAGAACTGGAAACGGATGCAAAATACTCCATATGTTGTTTACGCAGACTTTGAATCACTCATTGTTCCTTATGAAGGGCCAGCACCGCAAAAAACTTCGAAAAACAGTCTTAATGAGTAATCATCAGATTTGTTCATTTGCCTTCATCGTTGTCAGGTCGGATGGCCAACCATTCAAAGCCAGAATTATATAGAGGACCAGATGCTGCAGAAACTTTCTTAAAACGCATTGCAGCAAGTGCGTAACGCCTGTTCTAATAATCTGAATTTATCTGAAATCATAATGACGCCTGAAGACCAACAGCAGTATAAATCAGACACATTGTTGGATTTGTGGTTTAGAACTAACGCCCAAGAGTGTAAATCGAACAGTAAGAGACCATGATCACATTAGCGGAAAGTTCAGAGGAGCAGCGCCAACAACTGCAATCTTCAACTAAGGTTTGACCCAGCGAAATGGAAGCTGCCTATATTCTTTCACAACTTGCGAGGTTACGACTCTCACCTTATAATGCAAGCAGTAACCGACGCCTTTAAGGTGTCATGCATTGCACAGTCATCAGAAAAGTACATGTGTTTCACTTTAAATAACATGTCTTTTTATGACTCTATGCAGCACATGATGGGTTCGTTAGAGTCACTGGCCATGTCCTTAAAGTCCTGCCCAATAACGGAAGAATATTTTGACCCAACACTTGTTAGAAAGGGTGTTTACCCTTATGAATACATGAACAGTTGGGAAAGGTTTGACGAAGATACACTTCCACCTAAAGAAGCGTTCTTTTCTAGTCTTAGAGGAAAGGGCATTAGTGATTCTGATTACCAGCATGCTCAAGATGCGTGGCAGAAGTTTAGAGTGTAAAACGATGGGAGACTATCATGATTCATACTTGATGGCTGATACATGTTTGTTGGCGGACGTCTTTGAAAATTATAGAAAGACCTGCATGAAACATTATAGCCTGGATCTGCGCATTACATTTCTGCGCCTGGGATGAGCTGGGATGCTTTCTTAAAGTTTACTGGAGTAAAGATTGATTTATTGTCTGACCTACCAATGATTCAGATGATTGAAAACGGATTGCGCATCATTACTGTAAAGCAAACAACAAATACTTGGACGACTATGATCCAAGTAAAAGGTCTAACTATCTCATGTATTTAGATGCAACAATCTGTATGGATGGGCAATGGCGCAATCACTTCCATTACGTAACTTTAAAATGCACACAGGCGACAATTTAAAAAATATTCAAAGAGCATTAAAGTGGTTGAGCAGTTTGAAGCCAGATCGACAGCGTGGTTTCATTCTAGAAGTTGACTTAGAATATCCTCAGGAACTCCATGACCTGCATAATGACTATCCATTAGCAGCAGAAAGTCTAAAGATGGCAAAAACAGAACCACCCAAACTTGTGCCTAATCTTCGAGGCAAAAAAAAATTATGTCTGCCATTACAGACTTCTACAATTTTATTTAAGGCATGGTTTAAAGTTGAGAGCAGTTCATCGTATAATTGCTTTTGATCAAGAACAGTTCATGAAACCATACATCATGAAGAACACTGATCTCAGAACTAAATCCACAGATGCTTCAGAAAAAGACTTTTTCAAGCTGATGAACAACAGCTGTTTCGGAAAGACTATGGAGAATCCGCACAAGCGTAAAGATGTTAGATTGGTCACCAGAGAGAACGAAGCAATTAAGCTGACTTCAAACCAAATTATCAGGACTTTAGAAGATTTCATGATCAGCTTTTTGGCATAATGATGAAGAAAAAGAAAGTCAAATTGGACAACCTGTATTTATTGGGTTTACTGTTTTAGAATTATCAAAGCTTTTGATGTTAGAATTTCTTTATGACTACTTTAAACCCTTGTATCCAGAGTCCAGAGTACTTTACACAGATACAGATAGTTTTGTTATAGATATCCATACTGAAGACATCTATAAAGACATGGAATTAGAAGTAGCTAAAGGGCATGCGGGATGGTACGACACATCTGATTATCCTAAAGATTCGCCTTTGCATTCAACTGTTAACAAGAAGGTTTTAGGAAAGATGAAGGATGAATTATCTGGAAGGGTGATCAAGGAGTTTGTTGGGTTAAGGTAAAAAATGTACAGTATTTTGAGCCAGGAGAAAACTATCAAAAAAGCAAAGGGAATATCTCGCAGTGTCGTGCAGTCAAACATATCCCATGACAACTACAAAGAAGCATTGTTTGACAATAAGACATTTCGTCATGACAACGTATAAACTACGATCTAATCTACATGAGATCAACACAACTGTTGTAACAAAGAAGTCATTAGATAGAACAAACACTAAACGAGTATTTGTTAATCCAGAGTTTTCATATGCAATCGGGCATTGGAGAACAGCATAAGTATATACGTTCTTTGCCCTCGGGTTCATATTTTTCCTTAACTTTTATCTATAAGCTCAATCATATCGTAATCCAATTCATCCAAATTTTTTTCTCATGTTTGCTTGACGCGTTCGAATTTTTTTTATTATTTCAAGATATTCTTTATCCATAATTGATAATCAAAATTTGGGATTTTGGGCGGTAGGTGATCTGGATGCATTGCCATGCACCGATGAATCCTCGCAATGTTTCCTTAATTGCAGAACACGTATCATATGATTCCCCTATCAATTCGAAGGTCTCTTCATTTACCATTCTTGCTTCGTTCTGTGCTTCCTTCTGAGCTTCCATTTTAACTAAATAAATTTACGTAAATCAGTTAAAGCGGAACTGTGTCTGGCGGGATTATTTGCAGTTCTTCCTTCACAAAAGATCTTTGTGGAGCTGGTTGTTTTGTTGTGTCAGTTTCTCGTAAATAATACACGGGCGGATTCATCTTTACAATTCTTTTTATTTCATATGATCAACACTCCAAACTGGATCTGTTGCCTGATGCGAGTGTCCCCTTCTGCTTCCCCGGTAAATAAAGGTACCTTACTTTCAAACCAACGGTATAGTTTGCTGGTTGTATGGAGTCTTCAACAGCATTTATTGTTTGTTTTTTGATTGCTGTATGGTTTTAGCCCTTTAAATTCTTCATTATTCATTGCGCGCAAACTGAGGGCAGTCTTCTAACCCATTCTGTGTTGCGAGAATTGTCAATCAGCTCTCTGTGATACTGGAGGAGAAAGCCTTTCAGATAACTGTTGTTAATAGTTTTCAACCAAAGCTGTGATCTGTGAACTCCCGGAATGCCTCTTTTAATGGTAACTCTATGTTTTAACAATTAATTGATTCACTTGACTTAATTCTTTTCCATCATCGACTTGAATCATGCGAGGATAAGTTAACGGGCCTGTTGATATATTAGTTGTATAGCAACAGCAACAGAGAAGCACTCTTTTGTGTTATGGTTCCGCATCTTTGCATCTTGAAGCTATGTCAATGACTGTAAGTGCGTACTTAAATCTTTTTGTCTAATCGTATCATGGGGTAAATATAGAAGATCCATTTGATGGGTGTCGTTTGGCGTTGTGTTCACAAAGTGCGGTCTTGTATTCGTTTAGGCGTGGTAAATTAAATTTGCCAAATCGCTTTTAGATAACATTCCTTTGTGTTTGTTTCACTGACTCCAGCTGCTTGGCTTGCTTTTTGATTGCCGTGATTCCCTTCCAACATCCTTCTGGCGAATGATAGATTTTGTTCATTTTTTATTCAGCCAATATTATGCGCAACAAAATACACAACGGTCATACCAAAGACGATAAAACACGATTTCTTGCATCTTTTGTTTTTCTGATGGATGATAAAAGTCACTGAATTTTGGTGGGGGCAATGTCTCGATTGGTTTGCCTGTTACAAGATAATATTCTTTTATCGCTTGATCAACATCTTTAAATGTGTAAGCTGCATGCCCCTGTTTTTTCAGTTTATCGTTATAAAATCTAACTGCTCAATTCTCGCTTTTCATAGGTGTCTTGTGCTGCGGTAGTTGCTCCATAGCTTTGTTATGTCTTTTTCTCTCGCCGTCATCCCGCAGTTTACTAAACGCGTAATTACTTCCGCTAAAAAGCAAGCGCATTCACTACTGCGCCGCCTATCATCATTACGAGTGAAGCATTTTTATAAATGTATTTTTTTAAATTTTACATATTGATGCTGTCAGGAATTATTCTTGCTTAACTAGAAAATCTTTCGTAGCAAATGAGGCTGTAATAACAGCAATTAGCTTTGCCGAATCCTCAAAGTCTAGTTTGCCAAGATCTGCTGGTTTAATTTTTAACAAGCTTTTACCAAGCATTGTGTATCCTACACTTAGGCCTCCAATAACAGCAGAATGATATACAAGGTTGGTAACAGTTTTTTCGGTGCTCATTTTTAAAAAATAAAATAATTATAACTAATAAAAAACATGAACAGCGATGATCTACTACAGCTACAGAGCAGCCTAAACCTTCCTGAACTTATGATTACAAATGATCAAGTTGATGACCAAGCTATTATGCCCAAAAAAGAAAGGCTGTATTCTTTGGCAGCATGTGGGAAAACAAAACAGTTCCTTGGAAATGAATTCAGCATAGAAACAGATTCAAACAGATTGTCGCCACAAGACATTGTAAAGTATCATAACAGGTATGAAGCGCAACTAGGATCAAGAATGGTAAAAAGTGTCGGGCAAACGGTTCTTAGTTTGTACACTAATCTAGTAAGTAAATTTGCGCCTATTGATTCTGAACAAGACTTTATGTATGATTTAACGCAGGATCCAGTTTTAACAAAGTCATTTGAGTCTCTAGGATGTGATCTGTATTACAGATTTGGAACATTATTGTCACCGCTAATCATGGGATTAATTACTTTTAATCATTAGATTTTGTTTCCCTAAAAAATGGACCGAGCCAGAAAATCAGCAGAATCAGAAAACATTGAATCAGGTGGAGGAAAGTGACAGTAAAAAGCCTCCTAATCCTGGGCGTGTTGCAGCAGGAAAAAGATTAGCAGAGTGGAACAACAAAGAAAATTACAGTTACAATCACATATTATAGCCCATATATATAATGAAAAAGTGCAAGAGCCGCAGACGGTTGTTTCAACGCCAGCTATAAAAACACCAGAACAAGATGATTCAAGACCTACAACATACAACAGGGTTGCCTACACCGCCAAAGTCTTCATGGAATTTTCTTAAAGCAATTGTCATTTTTGGCGGCATTGCTGCTGGAGGTGGTTATTACGGTTATAAAATTATATAAACAACGCCAGCAAAACCCGAAGCAGTCAAAAAAATCTCAACCACTAAATACAGAAGCCGAAACACAAAAGCATGCCAGAACCACAACAACAAAAGATCATTTTGATCCATTTCAGATGCAATAATACTTTAAGAACTTAATTAAATTAATTATAAGTTGACTTGAATAAGAACTTGGCTGTACTTAGGGATGACTTAGTTATGAACTTGGGCTTACTTAAGTTAAGAACTTAGAAGTTACTTGGGGATGACTTGAGTAAGAACTTGGGGTGACTTGAGTAAGAACTTGAGGTGACTTGAGTAAGAACTTGATAAGACTTGGGTGTGACT
Organism: Conus ventricosus; assembly: GCA_018398815.1. Lineage (NCBI taxonomy): Eukaryota > Metazoa > Mollusca > Gastropoda > Neogastropoda > Conidae > Conus > Conus ventricosus. Next base: position 8,961 of record JAFLJL010013893.1, on the reverse strand, counting down.
TGATTAAGAACTTAATTAAGAACTTGGGGGTGACTTGATTAAGAACTTAATTAAGGACTTGGGGTGACTTATGGCATGATCTGGATCATGCACACACCCGCACATACACACAGAAATCATTCACACAATAGACGGGATGGTGCGTGAGGGGGGCTTTTTGTGGTTTTGGTTTTTACTTCGTTTAATGTGCATGCCCAGTGAAATCAAGTCTATTGAGCATGTGCGGCATGGGGATTCTAATTAAACAGCAGCGGGTAACGCGTTGGCTTGTTTTGAAGGAAAAACGGGGATGCAGGATCGAGTTGCTAATTACCAAACAGGCTTGCCAAACAGTGACGTTGTCAACTGTTTATCCCGCCTCTGCCTAGGTTGGTCCTTCAAGACTGGTTTTGGAGTGCAGCCAATGAACGTTTCTTTCACGACTCCAACTGAGTTTGACAGCACAGTGTGTTCTCTGATCGAGTGGGGAGTTCCCATGCACGTCTGTCCTAGTTACGAGCACCACTACATCCTGTTAAACTCATGCTGCTAAAAAAGGTCAGTTATAGTAACAGCCCTCTTGCTACTAAATAAGGCGTTCATGCCGTGAACGGCTATTTATAGCAAGGCGGATTTTACTGCAGTCCTCTTGCTACTAAAATAAGGGTTCATGCCGTGAACAGCTATTTATAGCAGGCGGATTTTACTGCAGTCATCTTGCTACTAAAATAAGGCGTTCATGGCATGAACGGCTATTTATAGCAAGGCGGATTTTACTGCAGTCTCTTGCTACTAAAATAAGGTGTTCACGGCATGAACGGCTATTTATGTAGCAGTCAGCAAGGCTGACCATACTGGCAGATGTTACTAAGGTCTGCCTAGCCTATCTAGTTTGTTTGCCAAAACTCCCAAAATCGCTATTCAGTTGGGATAAGCCTAATGATACTTTGGCGTTTGCTACATAGTTCATTTATATGATTCCTAGCTTGTGAAATTTAGGATAGTTATACAAACACACAGAAAGTTGAATAAGTTTTCAGGCATACAAATCAGCCATGTTTACCTGCGTCTTAAGAAATGAACGCCATGTTTGAAGCGTTTTTGTTTTTTAAACATGACTTGAGCTGTCTCAAGCCAATGCCCAACAATCAATGCATGATGAATTGATTTGATTTGGCCATACTTTCAACAATGCAGCGCCATTTTTAGATAAGGAAACCATCTCATCAATAGTCAAACACGTATTAAATCGGCTACATCTTGTTCAATATTTCTTTCAGCGTTTTCATTTTCTTGAACAACAAACTTTAGATATCGTGCATTTCCAAGCAGTCGGTTCACTTTTTTCCTTTTCTCCGCCTTCTAGAAAAGCAATGCTTCTTTTCGGTTTCACTGGTAGAGTAACATGCTTCGCCTAGTTCCTTTTTTAACAAATACTCTAACATGCAGTTAAAGTAAACTTGTTATCTTGAATAGCGCGAGCCTGTTCTTCAGTAAACCTGTTAGCCATTGTTAAAATAACACCAAACACAGTAGTTGACAGAGCACAGTCAAAAACAACCTTCTCGTGCGGCAGTCAGTGAGAGAATGGTGAAATCGGTCTTCGCGTTCGAGAATGTTCTTTTCTGATTGCACCATAATGTTGCAAGTTAACCTGGTCAGGTGAGCGTCGCGCACGGTGGCGCCGGCACACTCAGAGCCACTGCATTTAGTTCGCTCAAGGCTTTGCCTTTTGACCCGGCTAGGCCCTAACCAGTCAGCCACCGCACGTGCCAGACGCTGTGTGTGTTTGGACGCTTCGAGATGGTGCAACTATCATCAAGTTATATTTACTGTACAGTTGTTTTTAGACTATAATTTCTGTGTGTCAGCAATAGCTCAGTGAGTACTTGAGAATGTGACAAAACTGGCATTTCGATCAGCTCTGTGAGTACCATAATTAAGCATGTGTTTAAAACTTTCTGACAGAACTTTGCGACCGGCAAAACCTATAGCCTGAGCGCGCGTGCGTCGTGGCTGATGTGCTTGTAAGCCGAAGTAGGTCAAACCAAAGACTGTACGCCTAATACAGGGCGAACTATCTTTGGTCAAACATTGGGAAGCATCTTTGTGAATGAAAGTTTAGCATGTGTAAAGGGGTCGTATTTACACTGTTATATTCATATATATTTCTTCATTGTTGCTACATTTTATATGTACTATGGTTGGCATGTAGAGCAACGTAGGCCTAATTAAAGGGAAACGTTAGATAACATAATTACTACAAGCAAAATTTCACTACTGATACAGTAATGGTAGTAGGCCCTAACAGTAATAAGTAAACAATTATCATAATTATAATAATACTTCATTTCCAATCACTACTACTATTTCTATCGGCAAATTCAAATTAAAGTGTGTTGTTGGTAGTACATTAGGGTGTTTTTGATTTGTGTGTGTTGTGTTGTGTGTGTGTGTGTGTGTGTGTGTGTGTGTGTGTGTGTGTGTGTGTGTGTGTGTGTGTGTGTGTGTGTGTGTGTGTGTGTGTGTGTGTGTGTGTGTGTGAGAGGAGAGAGAGAGAGAGAGTGGGTGGCCAAAAGGATTATGGAACAAAATGGTCATTCTCTCACTGTACATTTGGAACGTTTAAAGGTCTTGTGTAGACTGTGTGGGAAAAGGTCTAAGAGATTAAGAAAGTTTAAAAACAAAATCATTTGGTAACATGTTTGAGTGTTGCTTCTGAAATAAAACGTAATCTTCAATGTGAATGTTCTGCCACCACGTGAGAAAAAAAAAACACAGCACTGATTACGGGGAAAACGTTTTGTAAATTGTCAGTTTGTACATTCTTTCCTAAGCATCTTTATATTTTGTCACTGAACAAAATTCTAGTATATGTTTCCCGGCAGACTTTTGCAGATCATCCATTTCAGAGCGAGAGAGAGACAGGTTGAAAATTCATATATGTAAGATTTGTTGAAATGAAAAAGCATACATAAGTACTATCCCAAATTGACACAAAATAATTGTGTACATAATCATCCTATAGAACGTAAGAGCATTATAATGTTACTTTCAAGTTGACATATGTTCACTGATACAAGTTGAATTGCATGTTTGTAATGGGTGTATATAATAGCCAGAAATATTGACCTTTATTTCCAAGATTATGCATATATTGATAAATATAGGTTTTTAAAATTATTACATGAAGTGAGAGGGGTCATGTGACGTAGCCTCACATCAAGGCTGTGACGCTCCATCACATGTAGTTAGTGATATGAATCATTTCCCCGTGCCACAATTAAAGGAAGAATTTCATATGGCTTGACTATTTTAGCGGGCGCCCCAAAAAAATTTTTGGGGTTTTGACTTTAAAGGAAAAATGTGGCATTGGGTGAAAGGACCACTGAGTAAAGGTTTAAAGGGCTGGAAAGGTAAGGTGCTGGTCATGTTTTTTTTGAACATGGTTTTGCACTCATTTGGAAAAGGGGAGGAAAGGTCATTTTTAAACCCCAGCGGGGCCCTAGGCTCGAACCTGTCAGGACGGTGGCCCTCGTTGCTGCCAGTCATTACGGGTGAGCGATGATAGTTGGGGAAAGCACGGGGGGAAAATTAAAAAAAGAGAAAAATTTATATGTTAAATTTTGAGAAGCGGGTTTTTCTTACACAAACCTTATTGGTTTTTCACCCCTTCCCCTTCCCCCTTTTTTACCTTGCCTTCACCCTTCCCTTTTCCCCCCGTGAGGTGGTTAAAGATGGCCTTGGGTGGGGAACACCTGGGTTCAGCCCCAGAGGTACCAATCCGGGAGGGAGTTGAAGCTCGTCGTTTTCAGAGACAGAAGAACCCCAGGAAGGAAGTCGAGCTCGTATCCCCGGACAGGGGAGTTCGAGGGGGCAGTATTTGTTCAGAGAGAGAGACGGGGAAATTGGAAAGCGGAGGTTTTTATTTGAGGCGGGCGGGTCCTCATGTTAGGGGGTTATGTTTCTCGGGTTCGGATTTTTTTGGAAAAGGGAATGTGAAGGCCTAGTTTTATAGAGGGGAAATAGACTTTTTATCTCTCGATGTGGGGAGATACATGTGTAAAAGATTTATTTGCTTCGGTGTGAGGAGAGATACAGTGTAAAGATTGATTTGTCTCTCGGTTTGAGGGAGAACATGTGTGCAATTTATTTGTCTCTCAGTGTGGGAGGTACGTTGTAAACTCTGTTTACAGTGGTTGTGATTTTTTTTAAATTTTTTTTTTCCCCTAAAGGAAGAGGGGGAGAAGAAAAATTGGGTAGTGGTTTTTTGGTTTTTTGGAAAGATTGCGTGTGCGTTTGGAGTAAATGGTCATGATGCGGGTAGGGGAAAGGTGACGTGTGCAGTGGTGACCCGACTCCTTTTTCCCGGCGTAGCCCGGGTTTTTTTCCCCCGGGAAGAAAAAAAAAAAGGTTTTATTTGTGCCCTAAGGGTTTGGGGGAAAAAGGGGGAAAAAAAAAAGGTTTCTTTTGTGCCCTAAAGGGGGTTTGGGGGGAAGGAAAAAAAAGGATTTTTTTGTGCCTTCAAGGGTTTGGGGGGGTTAAAAAAAAATTTTGTTGATTATTGATTGTGTATATTTTGCATTTTTTGTTGGTTTTTGCTTTTCTATATTTTTTTTGGGGGGGTGACATTTTTGGTTGCTCTACTCCGTTAAGGGTTTTTTTTTTTTGTAGGTTTTCTTTTTGACCCTTCCCCCACTCGGAACCGATAGCCTAACCTCCCTGCTCAAACCTGGCACAAGGGGGGCAGGGGTTGGGAGTTTTTTCCCTTTCCCCTAGGGATTAAAAATTTGGGCCCCTTTTCCCAGGACTGATGCCCAACCCTTTTTCTGCGTTTAGCAGGGGGACTGGCGGGGGGGATTTAATAGTCTTTCCCTTCTCATTAAATCATTTTTTTTCGTTTTCCCTATTTTTTCATTTTGGGATTTTCCCTTCCCCCTTGGTGTGGGACAAACTTCTCCCCCGTCACGCTTTTGTGTAGGTGGTGGAGTTGTTACGCTCTGCCCAAATAACATTTTATCTTTGATCTTTTTTTTTTTCTGGGTGTGGTGCGAGATTTTCTTTGGGTTTTGGGGAATGTGATTTTTTGTTTGATTTTTTTGTTTTTTTTTACTGTAGTGTGGTTTTTATTTGTGCTGATTTTTTTTCCCCGTCTCCAGTTTCAGGGGAAACAGAACCCACTAGGGTGCTGCTAAGGGTTTTTTTTGCTTTTTTGATTTTTCTTATGTTCCGGTCCGTGTTTTTCTTTCCCCTTTTACCCCCTTTTTCAAAACCCTTAAATTCTCTCAAAAAGCTCATTAGTTTTTTTTTCTACTTTTTCATCTTTTGGGAAAGATTTCCGTTAGTTTGTGTTTTTCCCCCTCTTTTTTTTTTGGTTTTCCTTTGTTTTGTAAATTTATATTCATTTTTGTATAAGGGGTGATTTGTTTTGTTTGTTTGAAATTAAGAAAGAAAAAAAAGACTGAAAACAAGAACATTTGAAAACTAAAACTTTATAAAGAATTTTTTTCCCAGAAAACGTTAGTATTGTGTTTATTTTTTTGGGAAAAAAAAACAGTTTTTGCATTAAACTTTTTTTTTTTTGTAAATTCCAAATTGATAACAGTTGCAAATTATTTTGGAAAAAAAATACACCCTTTGGGATTTTTATCTACCCTGTTTAGTAAGGGGTTTTTTTTGTTTCACCCAAAAAATTAAATTCTGTTTTTGTTTTTCTAAAATTTTCGGTTTTGTGAAACTAATATCATCATATATGCCTTTTTTTATTCATACTCTGAGTTTTTTGGTGTTATATCTGACGATTCTTTTGGGTGTTTTTGATAAATATGTTAAAAAAAGCGGAACGTTTGGGTTTTTGATGGAGAGAAATTATAACTTGTGCAAAAAAGATAATGGGGCAGACGGGGGAAGACAGAGGGAAGCTGAAGAAAATAGACTAGAGGGGGAAAAAATAGACTACAGGGGAAAGCTGAAAAAAATGATACAGGGGGAAGCTGAAGAAAATAGATTACAGGGGAAGCTGAAAAAAATAGACTACAGGGGGAAGCTAATGGGGGAAAAAAAGACTACAGAGGGAATCTGAAATTGAAAAAAAAATTTTTACAGAGGGAAGTGAAGTGAAGAACGTCAATTAAAGGGTTTGGGAGACAGTTGAAACAGGTGATGCTAAAATTAAAAGAATTCAGGATAAAGGGAAAACCCCTCCACCATTTCCCACCAGTCGGTTTCCGCAGCCCGCCTCCCCCAAAAGCGGCATATATTAAGTTGCCGCTTTCGGGGAAAAAAACGGAAAAGACATAGTGTTTTTTTTTTGTTTTGAAAAAGTCACGCAACGTCTTGGGTTGGAAAAAGGAAAAGTGGCATGTATTTGCGTGTGGTTTAAGGGTAGCGTTTGCTTTGTACAATCACTTGCAGCAAAAAAAAATTTAAACTTGGGATCAGTTGAAAGAAAAAACCCCTAAAGTTTTTCAATGCTGTGATCTTTTTCAGACGTTTCCTTTCTGTGCGCCCAAAAAAAAAGGGAGATTTTTTTCCGTGGGTTTGTTCCTTTTGAGTCATTTTTTTGGTCGTTGGTAGATTTTTCTAAAAACGAAAACTTTTCGTCAGCAACCCTTTTTAAAAAAATTTTTCCGGCGTGGCAAAGATTCCACTTTCCAAAGAAAAGGGAATTTTAAAAAAAAAGTTAGGGCATATTTGGGACCAAAAGGGGGTGGAGGAAAGGGTTTTCCCTTTTAGTTTGGGGGTTTCTATCCCCCGGAAGGGGGGGTTTCGGGTTTTTTGGGGAAAAAACCAAAACCTAAAAGGGGGAAAATTTTCCCCCCGGGGGGCCCTTAAATTTTCCCCCCAAAAATTTTTAAATTTCCAGGTCTGGACAACGACCCCCTTTTTTTGGGGGTCTCCCAAAAAAGGGAACCAAACGTACTTCAGCAACCGTTCGTTGGCAAGCCACAACAGTTGCCCCTTTGCCGGGTTCAAAAACCCCCGGGCAAAATTTTCCCGGGGGTTTTTGACCCGTTTTTGATGGATTTTAAAAAAACCTCGGATTACTTGGTTTTCCAAAGGGGGAAGGGGTGTGGAACTTCTTTTTTACCGTTTCAAAAACCTTTAAAAAATTGGGGGTTTGGGCTTGCGTTCGTGGCGAAAATTTTTGGTTCTGGTTTTTTTCCCCTGTGTTTGTAACCGTTCCTTTTTTTGGGAATTTGCCAGGGGTTTCCCCAAAATTTGGGGGGGGGTTTTTCCTTTTTTGGAGAAATAAATTTTTATGGGGGAAAGGCCCCCGCCCAAAACCCCCCCCCCCCCCCCCCGTGAAAAAGGTTTAGGGGGGGGCCGGGATGCAAATACTTTTCTGCAAACCAGGGTTCCTGGGGCCCCGGGCTCGGGAAATTTTCCCCGGGGGGCCTGGAAAGGAAAAAAACCGTTTTTTCCCTTTCCCAAACATTAAAAGGGGAAGTTAAAAATTTAAATTTTTCTGGTACTGGGTCAAAAAAAATAAAGAATTTGGGGAAAAAGGGCCCCTTTTTTGGAAGACAAAACTCCCCCTTTGGACACGGCCCAAAAAAATTAAAAAACTTTTTATGTGACCTTTTTAAAAAACCCATTTCCCTTCCATTTTTTGGAGAATCTTTTACCGCTAATGTCTTCTTGGAAAACCAAACTTTCGGGGATCCAAAATATGGCGTTCAAAAGAAGTTAATTTTTGTCGTGAACCATTGCCCAATTTTTTTTGGGGTCCCGCGAAATTTTGGGGGCCCCTTTTTTTCAAAATTTTAGGGCCTCCCCCCCCCTTTTTTAAAATTTTCTTTTTGGCTTAACTGGGGGGTTCCCCCCCAGGGGGTCTTTTGTCGGCTTTCGCAACGGGAAATCCCCAACCCGGGGGTTCTCCCAGGGCCCGGGAAACCCGGGGGGGCCCCCGGCAGTGCCGGCGGGTCGGGCCCCCCGGTAAAACGTTACTACGGAACGAAAGGGGGGAAAAGGGGGGGGGCCCGCGCTGTGAAAAAAATGTGGCAAAGGTCTTTTGGGCGAAAAACAAAAGGCCGCCTTTGTTGGGGTTGTTTTTTTTGAAAAAAAAACTTCGGTTTTTTGGGAAACCTTTTTTGGGGGTTAAAAATTTTGAAGTTTTAAATTTTGACAAAAACCCCGAGAGGTTTTTTGGAAGTTGGGTTTTTAATACTTTTTTATCAAACCGTCCCGTAGGGTAGCCGCGAAAAGCAAAAGCGAAAATTTAAATGGAATTTTTTTTCCCCCCCCCTTAAAATTTTGGTTTGAAAACAAAATTGGATTTTCTTCCAGGCTTTTTTCCCCTACTGTATCGGGGGGCCTTGGGTTTTTGGGGCGCGGTTTGTTTAAAAAAAAGGGCCTCAAAAAAAATTTTTAAAAACCGGGGTTTAAAAAACCCCAGGATTACTGGATTTAACCCCCAAAATTTCCAAACCGGGGAAACCCCCCCCCCGCGGGGGGGGAAGGGCGGCATTGGGGCGTGGAAGTTCCCCGGGTTTTTGATGGGGTTTTAGTTTGGGTTGAAACCTGACGTTTAAAAAGGGTAAGAACAGGGGGTTATTTTTTCTTTTGGTTTTTAGGGAAAGTTTTTGCCAGGCCTGGAAAAAAAATGGGCGGGGGCACGGCGGTTTTGGCAAAAATAATGTTTTGGGAAATTTTTTTTTTTTTTATTTGGGGCCTTTTTTCGGGCTTTTTGTGGCGTTTTTAAAAAGGGGATTTTGAAAAATTTTTTTTTTGGGGAAAAGGTCAAAAAATCTTTTTTTAACCCCTTTTATTTCCCCCCAAAAAAAAAAATAAGCCCCATTTATGTTTATTTTTTTTTGGGAAAAAAATTATTATTTTAAAATAATTTTAAAAGTAACATTTTTATTTAATAAAACCTTTTTTTTCATTTTCCTGTTGGGGAAGCATTGGGCTTTTTAATGGATTAAATATTGGGGAAAAAAAAATTGTTTTTAAACTTTTTTTTTTGCAGCTTTTAGAAAA
>JAFLJL010013892.1:5000-21672 GCA_018398815.1 Conus ventricosus | reverse complement strand
AAAATGCCAGACTTTCCCAAAAGCCTGCCATCTCACTGTCGGCTGTTCACAGACATTCCAAAGCCCTGCCATCATCACACTGTCAGCTGAAGTGTTCCCCAGACATTCCAAAGCGCTGCCATCATCACATTGTCAGCTGAAGTGTTCACAGCCATTCCAAAGCCCTGCCACATCACTCTGTCGCTGAAGGTTCACAGACATTCCAAAGCCCTGCCATCATCACACTGTCGGCTGTTCACAGACATTCCAAAGCCCTGCCATCATCACACTGTCAGCTGTTCACAGACTTTTCCAAAGCCCTGCCATCATCACTGTCAGCTGTTGACAGACATTCCAAAGCCCTGCCATCATCACTCTGTCAGCTGAAGTGTTCACAGACATTCCAAAGTCCTGTAATCATCACACTGTCAGCTGTTCACAGACATTCCAAAGCCTGCCATCATCACTCTGTCAGCTGAAGTGTTCACAGACATTCAAAGCCCTGCCATCATCACACTGTCGGCTGTTCACAGACATTCCAAAGCCCTGCCATCAGCACACTGTCAGCTGAAGTGTTCACAGACATTCCAAAGCCCTGCCATCATCACACTGTCAGCTGAAGTGTTCACAGACTTTCCAAAGCCCTGCCATCAGCACACTGTCGGCTGTTCACAGACATTCCAAAGCCCTGACATCATCACTCTGTCAGATGAAGTGTTCACAGACATTCCAAAGCCCTGCCATCATCACACTGTCAGCTGGAGTGTTCACAGACATTCCAAAGCCCTGCCATCAGCACACTGTCAAACGCCTCGGCCGGATCGACCAACGTGGCACACAGATCTGCAGTCAGTTCACGGCGTATGTCCTGGATCTGACGTGGGACAAAGACCATGTGGTCTGTGCCACGACTTGCTGGAAAGCCGCACCAGCTGTGAGACAGGTGCTTCTAGGCAATGATGGGGAAAAGTGCGTTAAGCACCACCCTGGCATCTGACCAGCCGTTGACAGCACAGCGATTCCTCCCTGGTTCCAGCAGTATGACTTCTCTCCTTTGCGTGTTTCTTTATTTAATTTTCTTATGGAAAAGTGATGATGTCTCTGAGGAAATGTTATTCAATTTGCTCTTTAGGCCTTGAACATTCCACGCCATCGTCTGAAACACACGTGTTCTGTACTAATGCAATGTCCATGATCACAAAACGAATCAGAACCAAAATCGGTATCCTCTTCATCGCAATTAGTGAAATAGTACGATTATCGCAGTTTGTGTCACTGACTTCATCACGTGTGTTGTCTGGTTCGTTTGTTGCGCTGTTGTTGTCACTGTCCTCATCTCTGTCATCGTGTGTATGGTTGGGGTACGAAGCGGAAATCCTCCTTCTCTTTCTGTTGTCGTTGTGCTCTTCATCGTGCTCCCTGTCGTTCCACGAGACGCTGGGTTTCTTTACTGTAGTGGTAAGATTTCCCTTCGATGATCAGTGAGTCGTAACGCAGGTACACCCTCTTGTTGGCGTTCTTGGCGTCTCTGAGAAACGGTAGCAGTCGTCGTCGCTTTTCTCTCACACGGGGTAAAGTCCTCCCACACAGAGACGCCAGTATCCTTCAGCTTACGACGTTCGAAGATAACCTTCTCTTTCTGTTTGAAGCGACTGAAACAGGCAATGATCGGTTGCGGAGTTTTACCACCACGAAGACGATGTGCACGTTCAATTTCAATGTCATCTTCAATACCAGCTTGCCTTTGATCACACTCTTCACAGCTTCTTCACAGTCAGTCCAAGTTTCTTGACGTCCACTCGGAGTCGAGATTCCGTGGAAAAGCAGGTTATTTCGCCTGCTCCTCCCCTCCATGTCATCTAGTTTGTCTTCCAGTCGCTCAACTCTCTCTTTCCGCTCCCTGTTTTCCTTCATCACCGAATCCAACTGTTTCTGCATCTTATCACTGAGTGCATCTATTTTGCTGCCCACAGAATTTATTTTCACAGACATGTCTTTTAGCATATTCATCACATCAGCGATGGATTCTTGTTTGTTTCCTGTCGCAGTCCCAGATTCGTCAGAAGAAGAAATTTGGTTGACACTCGCCATTCTGGTTTCTGTATCTGTATCTGTCAGTATACGTTGCTGCATCCAGGAATCTGGCGTCGACGCAACGGATGGGGTGTGCAGCGAAAACGTTAGTGGCGTTGGGCTTTGGCCACCGCCTGCTTGAAGGCCTCAGTATTACCTGAGTGCACAACAGAGAACAGTAATTGCCAACCTAATCACTTTCGCCCTCAAACCAGTTTGGGGCAAAAGTCCCTAGGTTTGGGCATATTACTGTTCTCTGACAAGTAAATTTTCAATAACCAAAATAAATTTCACAACAAACATACTGTGCGGGTTATCCGTTTTTAATAAATTTAAAAAATTTTTCAGAGAGTAGCGGAGCAGGACTAAAACACCCCCCATGAGTAAGAGGGGGAAAAGCATTGTGGTGAACCGCCCAATACAAAACGTCCCCTTTAAATTGCAGTTGACGTCCACCAAAGGACTTTGCATTTCCCGATTACTTCCGCGTGACTGAGCATGGCGTTTTAAACCCAACCCCCTTTTATTAAATTTAAGTGCAGGGCTTAAAAACGCAGCTCTGCCTCGTCATTTCCATTGCTGGTGGGTGTTTTCTGGAGACTTTAAAACTTTGGTTTGGTTGGGACAACTGTATGTGTGGAATATTTTTGCGTTGCGTTTTAAATATTTATTTTTTTGAAAAAAATAAGGCAGCACGCTAAAAACTAAAATTTTGTAGATAAATAAAAATAAAAATTTTTTTAAATAAAAAAAAGCAAAAACCCCCCCCCTGAGCATGCCGACTTTTTTTTTTAAATTTTTTTTTGGGCAGGCCCCTTTTGTGTCACCATGCCTTGGGGGGAAACCCCCAGGAGATTTTTCCCCTGGGTTTTTTTTGGGTGGGGGGTGGGGGCCCCCTTGGTTGGAAGGCTGGCCCCCGGTTTTTCTTTCGGATGGGGGAACTTGCCCCCCAAGACTCGGGTCTAAACCGAAATCGAAAGCGTGACCACAATGAGGGAAGCACCCCTGAATCAAAAACTCCAAACTCCGAAGTGGACGCCGCGGTGGCCAACCGACCACCTAGGGGATATTTGAATTTTTATTTAAGCTTCTTTTGGTGGTGGTGCAATCCAGCGTACGGGGAGCCCACTCCCTTACTCTTTTCGTGATCAATATAAAAAGCGGGCAGTGCGGACCTCTGACAGGTGGCGTTGTGTGCGGCGAAAATGCTGCGTTGTTCTTTTTTAGCGGGGTGTGCGCGAAGTTTGTGTGTGGTGTGTAAGTGTGTGCGTGGTGTGTGGGGGCATGCGCGCGCGGGGTTGTGTGTTGTGCGCACGCGTACATGTGTGTGTGTGTGCAAGCAAGGCCAACCCCAAACGCTCAACCTGTACCGTTCGGGGCTGTTTTGATCTTTTTTAAAAACACCAACCGGTACAATCAGCCCGAAAGGGTTTAAAACCTGATACCCCCCACCACATACATACAGGTTCGTTCCCCGCTTGCCGTGAAATTTAAGCCCCGTCAAACTCCGTTCATTTCCCCCCGTCGTTCTTTTTCCCTTCTTCTTTTGTGTGGGGGGGTTTGGCCCTCGGTGGTCCCGTATAATTAAATCGGTTTAGTGCGTAGTCCACACATGATCCCCCGGGGCCGCCGTACATTTACAGGGGCGGGCATGGTGTGTGTGGTGCATGCGCCCGGTGCGTGGTGTGTTGTGTGTTTTGTTTTCTTTGTTTAATTTTTTTTCACTTTAAATGATATTAACAGGTAACGGTGTGTGTGTGCGGTGTGATGAACATGTCACCCAGCGCAAACCGGGGCTTACAATAAGAGCGCGCAAGTTAAAATGGGCCCCTGAAGAACTTTTTCTAACCCCCCCAAGACTAGTTCAGGCTTATTTCCTTTGGACTTTTAGGGAAGGGTTACCTTTTCCCCGCTTTTGAACGACGGGTTGGTAAAGGTTTAATTAAGTAACCTTTAAATTTTTTAATTAAAGTTACCTTTAAAGTGAGGTTTTAATTAAGCCACCCCAAGTTTTTAAACCCAAGTCACTTCAGTTTTTAATTAAGCACTCGAAATTCTTAATTAAGCCATCCTTAAGAACTAATTAAGTTTTAATTAAGTTACTTAAGTTCTTAAGAAAATTTCTTAATAAGTTTTGTAAATTTCTTGAAAAGTTCTTGATTAAAGTCATCCTTTAAGTACAACCAAGTTTTTATAATTTAAAAAAAAATCAATCTATGTTTTTATCTTAAATAGAAATGTCTAAGATAGTCACACACGCCTCAAAAAAGTGTCTCTTTTTGGGATGTCTGTAAGCGTTTTCTGCAAAATTTTAAAAGGAAGGCTTACATCGAAGCAACCCATTGATTACATTTGGCTATGGAAACCCTTTTATAACCCCATGTTTTTATTTATTGACACCATCTTTTATAATACGCCATGATTATTTTTTTTAAAAAAATTTTAAAATTAATTTCTAAAATATTTTTCCCATTTTAAAAAATGGATCAAAATGCGTTTGTTTTTGGGCGGTTTTGGCGTGCTGGGTCTTTTTTTCGCATTTAGGGCCAGTTTTTTTAGCTTTTTTTTTTCCCGTTGCCTTTGGTATTATTTTTACCCAAATAACTGCCCCAACAGCAGCAATGGCCCCAAAAAAAGGGCAACGTTTTAAGTTCAATTTTCCCTGAAATTGGGGGCCCCTTGTTCCATGGAGTTTTATGCGGGCATTAAATTTTAACTTGTTCTGGCGTTCGGTTTTATGTTTCATGAGAGTCAATTTTCTGAAACTTAAATTTTTTTGTCTGTTCCACTTGCAAATTTTTTTTTCCTGCTTAAACCCCCGGGATTTTTAATGGTTCCCCCGATTCAGCGTTTTTCTGATTTCAGCTTGGTTCTTTCCCCCACTGATTCAGTGTTTTCGGTTTGTGTTTTTCCAGCTGTTCATTTGAAGGGAAAAAAAATCTTTATGATTAAAAGTTTTAATCCCATGATTAAGGGCGTAACAATTTTCCCAAAATCTTTTGTATAAAATAAACCCCCTAGAACTCTAAGGCTTTTTTTAAAACTGGATCCTGCGTTAAATCTATTTAAGATCTGTTCGAAAAAAGGGGAAAAATTACGACAGTTTTTGTACAAAACAAGAACCGTTTTGCCCCAACTTTTCACCATTCTGACCCTACTGCGTTTATACTGTTAGATACTTTAAAATGTTTTGCGCGACATCTGTTGAATCTGTTCTAGCTGAATTCAGTTCCAAAGGGAACTGTTTTGTTTTTCCACACGCTGCCAAAAATCGCCTTTCCCTTTTTGGGCAAAATTTGGTCATAAACTTGGCATTCAAAATTCGGAAGGTTTAGGCGCCTTGTAGCTGTAGGAGTCTTTTTCATGTTCATGTTTTTTAAAAATTATAATTATTTTTTTTATAAAATGAGCACCAAAAAAAATGTTGCTAACCTTGAAACCTTTCTGTGTTTTTGGGGGCCTAAGTGTAGGTACCAATGTTTGGGTAAAAGCCTGTTAAGAATTAAACCAGCAGATTTTGGGCCCAACAGATTTGAGGATTCAGCAAATGATTGCTTTTTGCAGCTTGGGTTGCCACAAAAGTTTTTCTAGTTAAGAAAGGGGAAAAATTCCCAGACAAAAAAAAGTAAGAAAAAAACATTTATAAAAAATGGCTTCCTCGAAATAATGAAGGCGGGTTTGGGGTGAATGCGCTTGTTTTTGCGGAAGTAATTTCGCATTTGAAAAACGGGGGAATGACGGTGAGAGAAAAAGAAAAACAAAGCTATGGAGCAACTAGCGCCACAAGCCGCCTATAAAAGGCAGAGACTTGACTTGATTTTTTTAAATGCCACTGAAAAGACAGGGGCATGCAGTTACACTTTTTAAAAATTTTGATAAGCAATAAAAAAATATTACGTAACGGCAAACCGTCCAGCCCTTTGCCCCCCCCAAAATTTCAGTGATTTTATCAACCATCAAAAAAACAAAGATGCAGAAAAGGGGTTTTTTATTGTCGTTGGTATGCCGCGTGTTTTTTGTTCCCAAAATATTTGGCTGAAAAAAAAAGAACAAAATTATTATTCCCCCAAAGGATTTGGGAAGGGCCCACACAGAAATTTAAAAACTAAGCCAAGCGGGGGAGTCAGTGAACAAACGCAAAAAAAGGGTTACTAAACAAGCGATTGGCAAATTTTTTTACCGCCCCTAGACGAATACAGAGACCCACTTTGGAAAAAAACCCAAGGGACACCCATAAAATGGATCTTCTATATTTACCCTCTGATAGGTTTAGACGAAAAAGATTTAAGACGCATCACAGTTTTTTGCATGGCTCAAGATTAAAGTGCGGAACCATTAACACAAAAGAGTGTTCTGCTTTGCTGCGCTTTACGCTGATATACCAGCGAGCCCTTAACTTATCCTCGCATATTCAAGTTGATGAGGGAAAAAAGAATTTAAAGGCCAGTGAATAAATTATTTTTAAAACTAGAGTTCCTTAAAAAGGTTTCCAGGGTTCACAGACCAGGGCTTTAGTTGAAAATTTTTAACAAACATTACCCAAAAAGGGACTTTTCTCTCCCTTACCAAGAGCTGATTGCAATTCTCGCAAACAAAAATGGGTTAAAAGACGCCCCATTTTGCGCGCAATGAATAATGAAAAATTTAAAGGGTTAAAACCGTACAAGCAATCAAAAAAAAAACAAAAAAGTGTTGAAGGAAGTCTTCATCCGGCAAACTATTGCCTTTTGGGGTTTAAAAAAGTAAGGTCCCCTTTTTCCAAAAAGCAAAAAGGGGACACTCGCATCAGGGCAACCATCCAGTTTGGATGTTGTCCTATAAATAAAAAGAATTGTAAAATGAATCCCCCCCGGTATTATTTCGAAAACTGACAAACAAACAACCAGCTCCTCAAAAGATCTTTGTGAAAAAAAGAACTGCGATAATCCCCCCGGGACCGTTCCGCTTTAATTAATTTACGTAAATATATTTGAGTTTAAAAGGAAAAGCCAGAGGAAGTGCAGAACGAAACAAGAAGGTGAAGGAAGAAAACCTTAAAAAGATCGGGAAAATTTTCTTTCGGTATGCATTAGGAAACTTTTCGAGGATTAATCAAGCTTAAATCACCCCGATCACCTCAACCCAAAACCCCCCAAAATTTGGGAAAAAAGAATTCTTGAAATAATAAAAAAAATTCAACGCAAAGCAAACATGAGAAAGTTTTAAAATGAAGGGATGAAGCAGTTTTTGATCTTAAAAAAAATTGATGAAAAATATAAACCCCCTTTTTTTATGCGGCCCTCCAGTCCCGATTGCATATAAAACCTATTAAAAAACACGCGTTTTTTTTTTGTTCTATCTAACGACTTCTTTTTTACAACTGTTGTGTTGATCTCATGTAGATTAGATCGCAGTTTTACTTTGTCATGATGAAAACCTTATTGCCAAACAATGCTTTTTTGTAGTTGTCATGTGATATGTTTGCGCACAACGCTGCAGATTTTCCCCTTTTGCTTTCTTAATGATTTTTCTCCTGGCTCGAAATACTGTACATTTTGACCTTAACCCACATACTCCTTGATCCCCTTTTCCAGAAAATTCACCTTCATCTTTCCAAAAACCTTCTTATTAGGGGAAATGAATGTAAAGGCACCTTTGGGGAATCGGGGTGTACCACCACCGCCCCTTTTAGCCTTCCATTTCCATGTCTTTAGATGTCTCGTAGGAAATATCTACACAAAATGTCTGATCGTGTAAAGTACTCTGGACTCGGGATCAGGGCTTAAATAGTTATAAAAACTTAACTCAAAAGTTTTGAAATTCAAAAACAGAACCCATTATCGGGTTTTGCCCAATTTTGACTTTCTTTTTTTCACATTACCCCAAAAAAGTGATATGAAATTTTTTAAAGTCTGAAAATTGGTTTTGAAGTCAGCTTAATTGCTTCTTTCCTTTGGTGACTAATCTGAGTCTTTGCGCTTTGGGTTTCTCCAAGTTTTTCCCGAAACAGTGTTGTTCATCGCTTGAAAAAGTCTTTTTCTAAAGCTCGGGGGTTTTATTTTTGGGAATCATGTTCTTCTGAGTATGGTTTCATGAACTGTTTTTTGATCAAAAGCATTATGCGTTTGAACAGCGTCAATTTCAACCAGTTTAAAATAAAATTTGTAGAAGTTGTAATGAAGAAAATTTTTTTTTTTCTCGAAATTAGGCAAAAGGGTTTTGGCGGTTCTTGGATCCATCTTTGACTTTTGCTGCAAATGGAGTCTTTTATGAGGTCAGGATTCATAGGATTTTTAAAGTAACTTCTGAATGAAACCACGCTGTTTGACAGGCGTTAAACGTTAAACCCCTTTAATCCCTTTTGAATATTATTCGTACCTGTGCATTTTAAAGTTGTAATGGAAGTGTTGCCCCATTGCCCAACCATACGTTTTTTTTGCGTAAAAATACATAGATGTTAGCCCTTTTACTTGGTCAAGTTGTTAAGTATTTGTTGTTTGCTTTACAATTGATGCGACCCAACTAATTCCTCCAGCAACCCCGTTTTCAAACATCGGGGACATGGTAAATCCACAATAAATAAATCTGACTCCAGAAATTTAAAAAAGCGCCCCAGTCACCCCGGGCGCAAAAAAATATAATGCGCGGGATCCAAACTGTTTTGTTTCACAGGTCTTTCTAATTTTAAAAGAGCCGCCAACAAATACATCTGCCTTTAAAAATGGGATTTTGATAGTTTCCCTTTTTTTTACATCAAACTTTTTTGCCATGCTTCTTGAGCTGCGGTAATCGAATCACTGAGCCTTTCCTCTAAACAGAAAAGCGCACCTTTAGGGGGAAAGGTATCTTGTCAAATTTTCCAACTGTTCGTCTCATAAGGATAACGCCCTTCAAACGAGAGTTGGGTCAAAATATTCTTCTGTTATTGGGCAGGATTTTTAAGGACATGCCATGCCTAAAATGCCCCCCTTTGGGTTTGTAAGTCTAAAAAGACATGTTTTCGTTTAAAGCAATGTATTTTCTGATGATGTGCAAGCAGCCCCCTAAAGGCATCGTCTATGCTTTATTATAAGGTGAGGTCGAAACCCTCGAAATTATGAAAGAAGAGGGCAGTTTCCCCTGTCTTAGGATCAATTTTTTTGAAGTTGCATTTACTGTGTGTGCTCTTAAATTTTCGCAAATGTATCATGGTCTCTTACTTTTGGATTTGTTGCTTCTTCCAGATTCAAAACCAAAAATCCAAAATGGGGGCTAGTCATATGTTGTGGTCTTCGGGCGTCATTATGATTTCGAAAAATTCGATTATAGAACAGGCTTTACGCACTTGCGCTGCTTTTAAAGAGATTCTGCAGCATTTGGTCCCCGTAAATTCGGTTGAATGGGGCGCCATCCAAACCTGACAAAAACGAAGGCAAATGAAAGATCGATGATTATCATTAAACGGTTTTTTCGAATTTTTTTGGGCGTGGCCTTATAAGGAACAATGAGTGATTCAAGTCTGCGAAAACTACGTGGGGAGAAGTTGCTTTTTTCCCCTTTTTTTTTAAAAAACTTTAGATCAGGTGGGGGCGAAATTTAATTTCTGTTTTACATACGGGCCCATAAAATGTTTCTTTGTTCGCCGGGCTTGAACAGTGGCATTCTTGTTAAACTTTTTCTCAAAATTTCTTGTTTAGTTCTTTAAAGCATGCTGCATTAGTTTACTCATTGTCGAATCATGTGTAAGGGGTACCCCCGTGGTAAAAACACATGTAAGTCAACATATTTTTGTTGGTTCCCCAAATCGTTGGGGTTTTTGGACACTTTAATGGTTTGGATTTGTTTCCTCATCCATGTTAGACTTAAAGTTTTTGGGTTTTGTTTTGTCTCAAATGATAAATTTGGTCTACACTAACAGGGAAAGGCACCCCCCTAAAGTTAAGGTCATTAATGAAGGTGTGTTAGATCCTCTCTGCGTTTTTGCGGATTAATGCAGCCCTTTCAAGAACACACCACATGAAACATTTGTTGTCTGAAATTTTTTATGTTTAAATGCTCTTTTCGCTACCAAAATCTCGAGGGAGTGGGGAAAGTAAGCCTTCCCACAAACGGCGCATACTTTCCCGTTTTTTCAATCTTAGGACTTCGCCCTTGCCAAAGGGCCTCTCATTTTGGGGTTTTTCAGCGCAGGCAAACTGTGCAAGCAGTTCGTTTGCCCAACCGGGTGTTAAGTCATTAAGGAAAGAATAGCTGCTGTTTGCGAGACCCGACTTCAGATTTTTTTCTTTATTGTTACATGTCATTAAAAAAGCTAACATTACTTTAACTGGGGGGGTCTATGGTTAGTTTCTTGGAACTTAAAAAAAAGCTGAACAACGCTTTCCTGTACGTTTTTTGGGTCAAAGCCTTTTTAAATCAATACATTCATCTCTTGATAAACGCTCTCTCTCAAGCATTTTCAAACAAATTTTCTTTTCCCTTTTATATATCTTTTCCCTGGGTTCTTTTTAAATCAAAATATTTTTTTAAATTAAAAAAAAATCTTTAACAGAACCAAATCAACGGCTTTTTGCGCTTGGACTCATAAATAAAGTATAAAAACCCTTTGGCGTTGTTAATGGGGAGCGTTTAGAACGAGTTTAAAGTCTCGTTTTCTTTTTTAAAGCATTTCCCTTTTTTTTCGCTCGGGTTGGGTGTTGAGAAAAACTTGCCCCCGCCTTTTTTGGGAAGATCAAACTTTTGTCTTTTGTAGTCATCAAAATCGGCCTGTAACGATTTTAAAATTTTTCCCGGAGTTGAGTAACTAGGGCTTTATTTTTTGTCTTTAAACGAACTAAGTTTAGCCCTTATTAGTTGAACCATGGGTGTGTGCTTTTGGAGTTTAGTTTTTTTAATTTTTTTTCCAGCCGCACTTCGAGGAAAACAGACCCAGAGCTAAAGACAAACCTCCTAGAGGTAAAGTGCGGGGCGCCTAGCCCGTTGCTAAAAGGCCCCCACTTGTTCTGCCGATGCAGCATTATGTCGATCCCGTTTTGCATATGTAACAGCATTAAGGCAGCGAAAACTTCGTTTGGTTTTGGTGTATTTTGAAAGGGTCCTCCTTTTTTGTTGCATTTGGTAATGTTTGTTAAACGAAGGGTTTTTTGTCAGGGGTTTTACAAACTCTTCTCTTGGCACTTGGCGTGTAGGTACTTTTGGATAAACGTGAACAGACATGCTTTTTTTAAAAAAAAAATAATTTGTATTGTATATTTTTAATTGTTTATTTTCAATTTCAGCTGGCCCATATATTAAAAAAAATGTAATTAAGGTTTTTTCGGCTTTCTTCTTTATCAAATTTGAATGTTTATTGTCTTCCCCAGTTCTCCCGCTTCCATCAATGATTTCCCCTGGACCTTAGGGCAATCCTAAACCGTATTTGTTGTTAAATAAAACATAAGTCTTTCACTTGAAGGGGTAATCTTTAGCCAAAGGCAAAGTGGATTTTTTTCACCTCCCCCCCTCCAAACATTTTTTTTATTTCATCAAAATGTGAAAGGTTTAACCCGTAGCCTAGATTTGGTTAGGGTGCCCTCAATCGAGCATTTTCTTTGTTATTTTTTGGGTTAAAAAAACTTTTCACTTTCTTTTGTGGGTTTTTCTCTTCACCAGCAATAAAATACCTTTAAAGCGTTTTGCGCGGCACTAAAACTAAAATTCCATATATGTCTGCCCTTTTGGGATTGTTGTTGTGAAACACTCTTCGTAATTTATTGAATTTTTACGAATTGTTTCCAAAAAGCCTTGCTAAATTAGGGTTTTAACAACGTCAAACTCTAACGAGATGTCAAAATGCTGTACTTTGCTTCGGGGTCTGAGATTTGATAAAAACCCCTTTGTATTTATTAAAGTTAGTTCTATGAAAACTGTCTTTTAATGCTCCTTTAAAGTATGGCGCATGCGCTTTTAAAAAAAAATCAAAATCAAGGGAATGGAAAAAAACGATTTTCCCAAAAGCAAAATTTACAGGGGCATACTTTTTTTCCCTCTTTTGTAGCGGCACCTATTCCTTTTTTTTTTAGTGCTTTTATTTTCTATTCCTTTAAACGCAAAGTCAGCCCTTTCATCCCGGGTTCCATAGACAGAATAGGGTTTAAAAAATTTGCATTGTGTAAAGAAAATATTTCTTGCCCCCCAAGTTTTAAGAAATTTTTTTTTAAGATTTCCCCCCCAGATTCTGACAATGTCCCGTTTGGGTCTGTGTTGAAACGAGCGCTTTTTTTGAAAGTAAAACCGCAGAGCCTGGCACAATCACGCATTTTCTCCCGGGCTGGGAAAATTTGACAGTAGAATTTTATCTGGGTCAATAGTAGATGGATTATTTGGAACATAAAAAGTCCGCTTTTTCCCTTCACGCCAAAAAGGGGGTTTTTGTCTTTTATCGGGTAGAATCGAGCCAGTGCTTGTGACATTTTTATAAAACAAAAAAAAAAAAATTTAATTAATTATTTTAAAACCATGCAGGCATTTAAGATGCGAAATTATGATGTTTTGTCTTGGAGCGACATGAGTGAAATGATCCTTTTACAGGCATCGCTCACGCCCAAAGCGGGTGAATTAACGAAAATGCGGTCGGAGCATTTTTAAAAAATTTGTCAAAAACCCCCCGAATTTTTAAAACCCAAAAGATTTGAATTTGAAAATGGTCATTTTTTGTAAGGGGCTCAAGGAGAAACTGTTCGGTTACAAAAAACCAGACCCCTCAAAATTTTTGCCAAGAGTACAAATTTTACAAAGACCAGGGGAAAGAACAAAATCGCCTTGGAAATTTTGCCAAAATTAGATGGGAGGCAGTTTCTAAATTTAAACCATACAAAAACTCCCAACAGTAACCAAATAAAAATGGAACTTAAAAAAAATTAAAACAATCGGCCAAAAAAATATAATGCAATAGAACAGAAACCGTTTTTCAGAAGAAACAGCTTTAAAGACTATACACGCCCCGCACCATGCGGAAATGCGCCCCTTTTCTGCTTTGAGAAGGATCAAGGGGAATTAACAAACAATTTAGCAAAATGGTGAACTAGATGAATATAAAAAAGAAAAAAAAAAACCGTTTAGGGGTGATACGCCAATTAGGGCAGTATTAAAAAAGAATAACCAAAGCTAAAAGATCTTGGCAAGAAAGATCAGCAAGACTAGAAGGGACTACACCCAGACCAATTACGAAATCAAATGAATAGATAAGAGAAACTACAAAAAATTTTTATGAAACGCAAGCTAGAGACGGGAAAAAACTGTTTAGAGGCAAAGGGGTACATTAGCAAGCGTTATAACAGCCTTAGGATTTTCAAAAAGTACACTGGTGGTGGCTATTACAGGAGGTGGTGGAGGCAAAGTTCAGTGCCCCCGCCGCCTGCTCCCCTGATAAATCATGGGGAAAAAAAAAAGCTGTCATCTTTCGGTTTATTAAAAAAAAAATTTAAATAAAGCTATGACGCTTTACCAGGGTATTGGGGAGTTTGTTAGCTGGCTTTTGTCTACTGCAAGCAAAATGTTGGTTTTGGCCCAGCACTTTGGGCTTTAAATCTCTTTTTAGTTGGGTTAATATTTGCAAGAAAAAGACCAAGAATCCTATGCCCGTTAAACCCAAAAACAAGCGCTGTCTTTTTATATTTGGTCATCGCGAACAGAGTCCGCAAACTTTGCTGAGTTTCAATGATTTGGGGGGTTTGGGTTCGGGGGTTAGATGACTTAATCTTGGGGTTTTTTTATTGTTTGTAATTTATGGCCCAGAATTTATGTCGTTTTTCCCAAACCTTCTGTTCATTGCCTGTAAAGAATTTCATTATTTTAGTTTTTATTGTACCTATCTGGAGTTTAGGGCAGAAGGCAGATGTAAAACCCTGCCAACAGAAAGTCACTTTCGATCTTTGGGATTTTAAAAGTGTTGGTACCTTTGAATACTTAAGGTAAAACAACTGTAAATTAATGGCGTCCTCAAATTTGCTAGTTTGTTTTTGTGCGTCAAAAACCAGTTGAAAGGGTCTTATGCTCGATCTTGCCTGTGCTTGCGCCCCCAGCAAACACCCAAAAGTAAGTGCGAATAGAGTCGTTTATTCGTTTTATTCCCCGTGTTTTGGCCCTTTGAAAGGGCTAAGATAAATGTTGCCATGCGTTTTTGCTCTTGTGTAGGGACCCCGGGCTCAACTTTGTGCCAAAAAAAAAAAGATTTTAAAGGAGGATGCCGTCATAGTTATATTTCGTGCGTGCCCCGAAAATAAAGGGCGCCCCAGGGCCGATTATATCCAACTTTTTTCTAAACCTGTCTTGATGTTTTATTGAATTCGTTACAAACTTTTCAAAAGCCTTTTGTCTATTCTGTTGCTGAGTGATTAAATGGGGTTTTTCATTTGGTAATGGCGCTGCAGTTCAGTCAAAAACGTCTAAGGTGTAATAAAAATAAATCTTACACTGACTCACAAAGGTCATGGGGATTTTAAAAGATCAGCATCACACTCCCACCCAGTTGTGCGCAAACACACAAAATTAATGGTTCTGATTTAAAAAGCATGGGGAAAATAAACACCTTTCTTTTATGTGGTGTTTTTAATAGGGGGGGTTTAAAATGTCTTAATGGGGTACCCCCTTTTATGAAAAAAGGGAGCTGGGAAGCAATGTCAAGGTATCAGTTGCATATTTTTAAGATTTTTAGGGGGCCCAACGAATATTTTGCACCCGTATATTTTAATGCACTTTTTTTAATTTGTTTTAAAAAAAAGTTTTTAACAATAACAAACCCAAAACCCCCCCTTCGTTTTTAGAACATGCTATTAATAACGAAGGGGGCCAAAAAAGGTCGCGATCCATGAAATATTCACAAAAGTCTATGGGTTTTAAATAAATGAAACCAGGAAGAATAATGCAGTTCTAAAAGTTTTAAAAAAAAGGGAAGGTAGTTACCGGTTTTAACCTACCTGAGGTTATTACGGGTTTGTTCGCTAAAAGAAAGCAATGGTAAATTTTGACATTACTTCAAATTAACAAAGCAAAACAAAAAAAATGTTAAAAATTTAAACCTGAAAAGAAGTAGCACATTTTCCTTTTTATGGACTAGCTAAAAGTTAGGCTTTGCAGATACAATCATAGATTAGGTTGTGCCGAAAAAATATTATGAGGGAAAAAACCCCCTCGATCTTGATTTAATTCTTTCTAGTTCATTGGCGAACTAAACATGATGAAAACTATATATGAAGGCCCTCAATGTTTTTTTAAAAGTCTTCTCAGGGAAAGTGCATATTGCGATTATGAAATTATAAATTTTCCCTAATTTAAAATTTAAAAAAAATTTGTTTTGGGAGGGTCGGTCATTTATTATAAAAAACAAAGACAAACAGGGAAAGTGTGAAATTGATAACCCGCACATTGTTTTTGGAATAAAAAAAGCCCTTACAAAAAAATAAGTCGCGGGGGCCCGAAAACCAGGAGTTACTTAGGGCCCGTGAGGGGGTTTTAACTTTAGAATTAAAAAACCTTGCAGAGTTGCGGACTTTTAACAGAACGGGGAGATAGGCACTTTGTATGGGTTGAGTAACCTAAAAATGGTGATTTTAAACGCAAAGAGTTAGGACAGCAAAAAGTTTCCCAAAATAGAAAAAACTGCGCAATCTAAGGCAAAAATGTTGGGCCCGTATGAATTAAAAAGTTAAAACCCGCCTCAAAAGGGACTTTGAAAACCAATTTTAATGGGGAAAAAAATTTGAATTTAAAAACCCTTTTACATATTTTACCCCCAAAAAAGTTTCAGAAAAGCATTTAACTCTGGGCCCCCTTTTCAGTAAGTCTTTGCCGGGCGCAAAAGTCGGAAAAAAATTGAAATAACGCCGTTTGGGAAAAAAGCAGTACATCCCCCAGAAGAGAATCTTTTGAAAGATGCTTCTACAAAATTACAGTTCATTCCCCCAAATGAATTAGGAGCACTTCACAAGATATTTTAAATTTCTGTCTTAAAAGAAAGGGGAGGATGGGGTTTTGGGGGTTAGGACGTCCTTCTAAAGGGAATTCAATTTTGCGGCAAAAACTTAGACGTTGAAAAATTAAGTTACCGTGATTCTTCACAAAAGGCGAGGATATTAAAGGTCATAAAAAAAAGCACAAAATCAATATTAGTCTAAATAGAAAAAATCTTACGAAATGAAAAAGGATTTAAACTTTCGCATTTAGGCCTCATAGGTTTTATTTACTGAACAGGTTTTAACAGAGAGCATAAAAAAAAATAACTGGATAGATTAAAAATTTTGTATAAAAATGGAGCAGTTAAACTTTATGACAAAAACTCCCCATTGCCATTATTTGTGGGCAGACGGTTGTGGAAAAAAAAAATATTTTCCCCGACCTGTTCAAACAGTTTATCGTTAAATTTTATCATATTGTGGTTTTCTGTCCAACACTTTAAAGGAACAAAGCATTCAGATAGAAAGGGTTTTTTTTGGAAGATGATGACAATTTTTTGTTGATCCAGCAAAAATGAGTGAGTGTTTGAAAATTTTATAGGGCGTTTTAAGGAACGCAGACACTATTTTTATAGATGATGTTCGGGAGAAAAGCATAGTTAAAAAAAGAAAAACTTTTTCAAAACTTTCTTTCGTGGGGAAAACTGCTGGAATAATGTGTGGATTTTTTG
>JAFLJL010013891.1:32500-37440 GCA_018398815.1 Conus ventricosus | reverse complement strand
AGAAACTCTTTTCTTTTTTACAATATGTGGTATTGCTCTTCGAACAGAGAGAGAGAAGAGAGAGAGAGAGAGAGAGAGAGAGAGAGAGAGAGAGAGAGAGAGAGAGAGAGAGAGAGAGAGAGAGAGAGAGAGAGAGGGAGAGAGAGAATCAGAGCATAGTATGAATTACACGTCTCATGCTGCGAGGTTCCCTGGTGATGCAGAGCCAAATTACGACAAAAATGTGCACATCTTCGCTCTTCAGTTTGCAGTTCAAACTCAGTAACGGCCATGATTCAGATATGTACGTTAAACGTGGATATAATTGTATATGGGTGGAAATCAAACATTGAAGTCCACAACAGTCCTCACAAGTAAAAGAAATAAACTGGCTGACAAAAATAACTTATTCTTTAATCGAAGGATTGATGGCAAATGAAATGCATTTTGGATACAGAAAGCGTTACATAGCCTTATATGACCTCGAACTGCATCGTTGGATTCTTCAGGATCTGTTTGTTGATATTGCCAAGGAGGGTCGTGCGGGGTGGGAGCAACGCAATGAATAAATGATTGATTTTCCCCTCGTGAAGTGAATTGCCTTCTCAAAGGATTGAAAAAGAAAACAAAAAAAAAAACGTGTCTTTGAGCAGGCCATGTATATTGCATCCTCTTTCTGACCCCGCTTATCAGGACCACGCAATATCGCCGTCAAATGTCAGGAACTTGCCCATGCTGAATTACCCGATACTGCGCTTGGCGACTTAATCGCCGCAGAAAATGTGATCCCTTAAACAGCACAAAAAACGAAAGAAAGAACGATTTGCAGGCACGGATATTGGGTCTTTTTTCAGGGCTGACGCCATTTTGTTCGGCCGGTGTGTAACGAAGCAAATGAAGTAAAATCCATGTCTTAGCTTTGCTGCACTGGAGATATGTAAAATCCCCCCCCCCCCTCTCTCTCTCTCTCTCTCTCTCTTCTCTCTCTCTCTCCTCTCTCTCTCTCTCTCTCTCTCTCTCCTCTCTCTCCTCTCTCTCTCTCTCTCTCTCTCACACACACACACACACACACACCACACACACACACACACACATATATTTCCAGGTTATCCTACTTTTTTCCTCAAGCCATGAGTTGCTCTCACCTTATTTGTATGTCTCTCTTTCTCTCTCTCTCTCTCTCTCTCTGACAGTAAGTATGGTGCGGTGGCTGACGTCACAGACTGATTTGCGGGCTGCCATGAGTTTGAGATCACTACAAAAGCATACTGGTTTGGGATTCCACCCGACCCCTTCCTCCCCGTTTTCCTGTATCTCCTCTTCTCTAGCACCTAAGTGACATTACGCCTAAAGTCCCTCACTATGACTCTTTGTCATTAGTCCTACCCCAAGCTGTCCCGTCTCCAGTCCCGACACCAGCAATTCATAGTGAACAGTTAATGTTCGGTTTTGACAAGCCAGACTTTGGCCTATTTTTCTTAGCCACAGAAAAGCTACCTTGCTAAATAATTGATCATGGGTGATTTGGTTTTACAGAATCAACCTATAAAACAAAATTTAGGTCTATAAAACATTTTGTTTCTCATTTTGAATTCATATTGTTAGCACCACTAGCCGGCTGCTTGATTTTAAGCGCTGTCCAACATCCATGACCTTTCGACCCCTGGTAACGTCACAAATGACCTAATTTGCATACCAACTATTTTGACTTCTAAAGTGGATTAAAAAAAATTGTGATGGGTCATATGTCTGTCTAAGTAATTTCTAGACAGAATTATGGTCATTCATATTCCCCTACCCCCAAACTTCGTTGAAAAGTTGCATCAAATATATTGCTTCATGTAATGTCTCATAGTGCTGTCCAGAGCAGTTACCAGACTGCCACCCTGATTTTTATTGTTCTCTAGGGTCCCCTTAAGAGATCTAGAATGGTGGCTTGCTTTCAGCAGAAAATTTTCACGGCACTTATTATGCTCCCCGACTAATAATAATTGCAAAAGAAAATAATTATTTACTGAAATCTCTCTCCTCTCTCTCTCTCTCTCTCCTTCTTCTCTCTCTCTTCTCTCCTCTCTCTCTCTCTCTCTCTCTCTCTCGCAGATGTGTGCCACTGTTCCTTGCTTTTTCTCATGGACCCCCTTGCAAACAGGGCTTTTTGCTAATGACAATACATTTGTGTCAGTGTGCCAGTGTGTCAGTGTCAGCCCTCTCTCTCTCTTCTCTCTCTCTCTCTCTCTCTCTCTCTCTCTCTCTCTCTCTCTCTCTCGTCTCTCATTATGGATACAGAATTGCAGCTATCGCAAGGACTGCCAATGCATACTGTAAAAGATCACAGGAACCGTCTCATGGTACATCGTAAAGGCGGGAAGGAAATACCATTTCCTTCATTTACAGCTGAATGCAGAAGTATCCACGAAGATATAACAAGACTAATGCTGGATTCAGAACAGCGTAATGGGCTCTCCTGGCCTGCTTGCTGAGAGGAAATGTCCATACCGAACGTCATGGGATGACACCATTTTGATTTTCTTCCCATCTGTGGGTGTTGTAATACTGTGCCTGGAAGACTGCCTCTTTTAGCACATGAATGCACTAAGCAAAACATCACAGTGGGAATTGTCTGGCCTTGGAGACGCCATAAGCACTACACATCAAAAAGGTGAACTGTTCTGCCCTTCCAGCGCTTGTGCTCTGCAAAACGTTCCTCCCTCTGTGCAGCAAGACTGCCGTAATTGATTCCTGGCTCCCCTTTCCCTGCTCTTGAGCGCTGTGCTACTGTCTGGAGTGACATGATAGAGATAAGCTGGGGATGTGTTCGTCTAACAGTGAATTGGTATTGGGGAAAACGGACAAGATAGGGATCTGTCTGTTTGTCGGAAACTGTGATTATTGTCTCTGTGTGACTTATCTTAATTCTTTGAACATTTTCATCACTTACACTCTATGTTCGTGAGTCAAGTGACTGTCTAGATCAGGAGGGTTAAAAACAAAAATTGACAAAAAACAACAAACAAACAAAACAACAAAAAAAAACAAAAAAAAATCCGTTTCTCTTGATGATGCCATATTGTGAATCTATATCGCTTGTTTTGTGTTTTGTCGTTTGCTTTTTTTTGGTTGGCTCTTTAGTGCAGTCAGATTCCTAACCTGCATGACTATCGGGAAAAATGAAATGTGAATCTTGAAGCTCCATACACGCATGAACATGCACAGACTCTTTGTTCTCTGTCTCTGTCTCTGTCTCTGTCTCCCTGTCTCTCTGTCATACACACCACAAGACACACCACACACACACCACCACACCACACACACACACACACACACACACACACACACACACACACACAAAACACACACACACACACACACACACACACACACACACACACATCCGCACGCACGCAGGGCACGCACGCATACACACCACACACACACACACACACACACACACACACACACACAACACACACACACACACACACACACACACGCATGCACGCACGCACACAGAAACACACACACGCACACACCACAGAGACACACACAGACACACAGAACACCAGACACAGACCAGCACAACACACACACACACACACACCACACACACACACCACACACACACACAACACACAACACACACACACACACATCACTCACTCACTCACTCACTCACACCACCAGAAAAAATAATAAAAACGGAAATACATGAAAGGGAGAAAAGATGGGAAGAAGAAGAAGAAGAAGAAGAAGAAGAAGAAGAAGAAGAAGAAGAAGAAGAAGAAAGAAAGAAGAAGAAGATGAAGAAGAAGAAGAGAGGAGGGGGGGAGATAGAGAACATACAAAGGGACAGAGAGAGAGAAAGAGAGAGAGAGAGAGAGAGAGGGGAAAGGAGAGAGAAGGAGAGAGGGGAGAGAGAGAGAGAGAGACAGAGAGAGAGGGGAGAGAGACAGAGGGGGGAGAGAGAGAGAGGAGGGGGACACAGAGAGACAGACAGACAGATAGATAGACAGACTGAGACAGACAGAAACGGAGAGAGAGAAGGTGGAGGATAGTGGGTGAGGACCAGAGTGGGCATTGACAGCCAGAGCTATGAGAGTGGAGATGACGAACCTACAGAGATCAATGACCTAGGTACAGCCATCGATTGATCTTAAGTGAGTGTCGCCGTGTTCACCTCTTGTGGTCGTGGTGTTAGCAAGTCAGCTGAAAATCAATGTCTTCGTGGCACAGTGGTTGGTATTGCGAGTTGCTGTCTGGGAGGTCTCGTCTTTGATTCCCAAAATAGCCGTCAATTTATGGGAATTCCCTTCCCCTACATCCTCCTATCAAGAGTTGATTTTGTGATATTCTCAGCTATGAAGACTGCAGCCACAACTCTTTGTTATGAAGACTGGAGCCGCAACTCTTAGTTATGAAGACTGGAGCCACAATTCTTAGTTATGAAGACTGGAGCCCAAACTCTTAGTTATGAAGACTGGAGCCACAACCTCGGTTATGAAGGCTGGAGCCACAGCTCTTAGTTACAAAGACTGGAGCCACAACCCTCGGTTATGAAGACTGGAGCAACAACTCTTGGTTATGAACATTGGAGCCACAACTCTCGGTTATGAAGACTGGAGCCACAACTCTTAGTTATGAAGACTGGAGCCACAACTTAGTTATGAAGACTGGAGCCACACAATCGATCATGCTGTGACAAAAGAAGAGGATGGAGGTCTCACCTCCCGATAGAAAACAAACAACAACAAAACGGAAAAATAGGAGGTTGGAGGATCACTCAAACTCAAACTCAAATAGTTTAATTGCAAAAGCCACCGACCTATCTGCAATGAGGTCAGGAACACACGACGCCCGGTGCGTATACTGGAAATTATGTAAGAAAACATTTGCATAAAAATATGCTCTTCCTGAAATTACTCTGGCACTTTTGTGTTTACTGATAACAGATTCTCTCGTCGTTG
>JAFLJL010013891.1:25000-27500 GCA_018398815.1 Conus ventricosus | reverse complement strand
CTTTCCATTCTATGTTTACTGTTGAAAATGGTTAGCGGTTCAAATTCATCCCGTTATGACTCATTGTTCCAGTTTGAGCATATCGGTGCAAATTGCCTATGATGTGACAATAAAAACCGACAAAACAAAGTGACATAATTTACAAGAAAATGCTTTCAAATAATGTGTATATTACACATAAAAAGGAACCAATGATGTACAACAATACTCCATCAATATCACAAGTAAGCACGACAAACTAAGAGCCTCTCGATCCAGCAGAAAAGTCGTAAAACCGCAATGCATATTATTGAAAAGACACCATTCTGTCTACCGTCATGTAAACTAAAAAAATACATTCATCAAAAGCCGTTTCCAGATTTTCCTAACAGGCTTATACTAACTGGAACCTATCCTGATCTAAACATCTCTAGACCTGGCCTCAGCTGAATAACCTCTCCTCTCATAAGCAATGGAATTGTCCATGGTGACACAGCCCTTTTGGTATTACAATCTCATGCTTGAGCAACATTCCTTTTGTCATGCGATAGATACACAAATAAGCTTCGTATACATTGGAACCCAACCTTAATCCCAGCAACAGTTCTACGAGCCCCCCCCCCTCCCCCCTCTCTCCTCTACCTCTCTCTCTCTTCTCTTTTCCCGTCGTCACTCTCTCTCTCATCCTCTCACTCTCCTCTCTCTCTCTCCTCTTCTCTCTCTCTCACTCCTCTCCATCATCTCTTCTCCTCCTCTCTCCTCTTTCTCTCTCCTCCTCTCTGACACGCGAGAACCTGACAGGGTATAATCCACAGTTTGTCAGCATTGACAGATTTTTGCAATCAAACTTTAGATCCTGGCTTGTAGAACTCTCTCTCTCTCGCTCCTCTCTCTCTCTCCCTCTCCACTGGATTCTCTCTCTCATCCTCTCTACTCGTCTCTCTCTCTCCTTCTTCTCTCTCACTCTCTCCTCTCTCTCTCTCTCTCTCCTCACCTATCGTCTTATCACCTTCGAAGTTTAAGTAAATCAATATCCAGCAAACTTATCAGCTGTGCAGGATTAAGAATTTCTTAACCTTCATGCCAGGAAGATCATACCTACACGGACATATTTTTCACTCAATTATTGCTCAACACTATTTATTTCTGCTAAGTGCTAATGCATGAAACCATCTTACGAGTGTCCTACAAAAGAGCACTTAAAGCAGTTTTATTCAAAACGTCCTAGTCTTAGTGAAGGGAATTATACTAAAGCAAGGGCCCTTCCCTAAAGGATATGTTTGCTGCCAACAAATGTTTGCTAATGCAAAAAAATTGCGTCGGCGTTTTAGCACCTACAAAACTCTTCAGTCTAAATTTAAACACACACAAAAGAAAACTAGGGATTCAACCAATTCCAGTTCCCCACACCTAGAATAGATCTATATTTCAATGAAGCTATCTTACCTGGTATTAGTGGTTAGGAAATCACTTCCAATATCTTTCCGATGCACTCAAAAGCAGAATCCTTCAAGGGAAAAACTAATTAACACATTTCAAACAGTCAATCATTACTGATATGAATAAAAATACTATACCTAGAGCACACCATTTGTTTGCTACAACATTAAACTGAACGACGTGCCTGCATTCCTTTTTCCTACTGATTTTTTTTCTATAAACCACATAATGATAAATAGGAAGATGTGGATGCCATTCTATTTTTTTTTTTACACATGACTGTTAATTATAATTATGAAGAATTATGTTTGTGGTCACTGAATTTACTGAAGCATTGTCACTGAACTGACTATGTCCTGATACTTTTTGATTAAAACTGAACACTGTATCTACTCGTGATAAATTGCCTGCCCTGGGCCCTGGCAACTGTTGTTATATTGATGAAACGTTGCTTGTTATTTAAATTTTTTAAAGTAATGTTTTAGCATATATTAGGTTGGATCAAAACATGGAAATATCCCCCTCTCACTTCTCACACTCTAACTCTCTCTCTCGTCCTCTCTCTCTCTCTCCTCTCCGCTCACGTCTCTCTCTCTCTGTCACTCTCACTCATTCATTCTTCACTCTCTCTCTCTCTCACCTCTCTTCTCATCTCTCCTCTCCTCCTCTCTCACACATCTCTCTCTCTCTCTCTCTCCGTATTTAACGTGGCTGCGCATTGATGTATTGTCCACTAATTTTATAATTATCGCTTGGGTATGTATGAAAATCAAGAAAAAAAAAAGATGAGGGAGGAAGGAGGAAGATTCTGATGGAATCTCCTCCTCTCTCTCTCTCTCTCTCTCTCCCCCTCTCCAACCCTTTTTCCGTCGTGATCACTCAACATCTCCTCTCTCACGTCCTCACTCTCTCTCTCTCTCATCTCTCTTCATCTTCTCCTCTCTCTCTCTCTCACTCTCCTCCTCTCCCTCAACTCTCTCTCTCTCTCTCTCTCACACACACACACACACGCACACACACACACACTTACAAACAACAGCCAACACACACACACACTTACAAACACACAACACTTAACAAA
>JAFLJL010013891.1:0-22500 GCA_018398815.1 Conus ventricosus | reverse complement strand
CGCACGCACGCACGCACAAACACACACACACCACACACACACACACACACACATCCCACACACACTACACACACACACACACACACACACACAACACAACCCTACAGGGGCCACAGAGACAAACACACACAGACACACACACACAGACACACACACAGACACACACACACACACACAACACACACTCAACACACACACACACACACCCGACACACACACACACACACACAACACACAACAACACACACACATACATACACACACAGAAACACATTTTTCATCAATACCCTAAGAATACACAAGACGTAAATCCCCGACCACGAAACAAAGTTAAACAGATAATTTTTAAGAAAACATAGGGTTACTCTCAAATGTTCTCTCCCCAGTAACAATTCCTTTTCTTTTCTCAAGGCATAGAGATATACAAAAACGCAAACAGAGCGAATTACGTCCCTTTTCTTTCTAGTTTTGGCAGCAAAAACCTTCAACAAAGGTCCGTGTACAACAACTTTGTTCCAAATTACATGATAAATTTAATTCATGAATCTTGATATGATGGACATTTCATTTCCAGCAAAAAAGGTGTATTTTCATCTTCATTTTTTGTCACAAAAAGGCAGCTTTTGAGTTATCTATGTATTCTGTCGTGGACTTTTATATGACTGATTCCAAGTCGATAACATTAACAAAAACTTTTCGAAACTTTGGGATTGTGATGTCTGCAAGATACTTTCCAGGGTGCTGTAGACATATATTAAAAACAAACGATAAGTAGAATACCTGTCACTATTTGACGTTTTGGGTCGAAGAAGAACTCTCAGTAATCTTGCTGATCACAATCAAATCATTTCGTAATGCTATTTGTAACCTGTAGAAACAGAAGATTTCCGTGACCAAACACCACCGTTAAGCCAGACACACAAAAACCATGTTAGATCAGAGAGAGAGATGATAGAGAGAGAGAGAGAGTGAGAGAGAGAGAGAAGAGAGAGAGGAGAGAGAGAGAGAGAGATAGAGAGAGAGAGAGAACAACGAACTGAAATTTTATTATTCATCACACCATGGTAAATG
The DNA here is from genome assembly GCA_018398815.1 of Conus ventricosus. NCBI lineage: Eukaryota > Metazoa > Mollusca > Gastropoda > Neogastropoda > Conidae > Conus > Conus ventricosus. Next base: position 21,429 of record JAFLJL010013891.1, on the reverse strand, counting down.
AGTATAAAGCAAAATTTCATATGCTTTTTTGTTTTCCACCCATCCCAGGGAAAAAAAAAAGAACCCACATGGACACAACACAAATTCAATATAGCAAACAAAGATTAAAAAGTAAATACACCAGTCTACTAAGCAAACCGTAAGAAGAAACAGACAAATACTACCAAAGCAAACGACAAAGATCGTGGCAAGCATCCATATGCGAGAGAAAGAAATAAAGAAAGAGCGAGAAAGAGAAGAGAGAAAGGGAGAGAGAAGAGAGCGAAAAGCGGATCAAGGGTGTGGCGGGATAGGGGATGGGTGGGTGGAGGGTGGGGTGAAGAATTATACATGTAAGTACAAATACAAACGGGAAACAAGAGTCACTAGACTTGGATACACTCTAAACCTCAAATCACAAAATGCAATGAGAAGCGATAGCATCAATTAAAACATGTAATTAGCTTAACCCATTATTGCTGTGGTTCAAATGACACGAGCAAGATTTTCCGACTAACACAGGGCTTGTAAACGTACAGTATTTTATAATCTAAACACTGAGTCATTTAAATTATTTAGGAATCAACTATACAGTTTTTATATTAAATAGTATCTTTTTAACTTACTGAACAATAACTTTTTATCGCGTCCTTTGAAAGATATAAGATTCTTGAGATTTCTTTCAGAAAGGAGGCAAATTGTTTCCAGTCCTGTACCACCACTGTATACGAGGCATGATTGTAAAGGCACGGTCTGGCAGAGCCTTATAAGGCTTTGGGGACGTGCCTATTGGTCATTGTCGATTTCCGAAACGATTACAATGGAGGTAGGTGCAATTTTCCAATTACCCCCACCACATTAAAGGCATAAATATAGCTTTAAAAATTCGAGATTTTATTATTTTTTAGCTTTAGAGGATTAGTGAGGGGAAGGATATCCAAGGATGTCACAATCCGTTGTTTAGAGTTAATGAACTAGATTTAAGAGTAACACTAAATTATATTGCGCGCCAATGCAATCCATGCTAAATGTTTCAGAAATGTTTGGCGCTGGGCTGAATCCGCAACAAGTAAATCAAAGTCTAATACTTGAACTGTAATGGCATGAAAAAATTGTTTCCCCTAGCAAGCAAATTCAGAAAATGCTATTATATTAGACAACTGGACAAATTTTTTGGGATATTCATTATGCGTAGGTAAGCACGAGAACGTACCATGAAAAGTTATGATTATCAATACAACACCCAAAACTTTATGTTTTTTTACTTCTTCGATTTTTTTCACTAGAAACAAATATTAAAATAAATCAACAGGCATATATTGAACGTTTTTGTCTGCTTAGTAAAGACCAGCTATTTAGTTTTTTTATGCATTAAGAGACATGTGATTGAGTTCCTCCCATTTACGGCACTGTTTTAAACTACTTGTTAGATCGGACCTCACAACCTGCACGCAAGGGTGGTTACAATGCATAGAGTTGATCATCAGTCAAAATAAATCGCAGTCACAAATCGTTAGACGTAGCGGTAAATCATTTATAATAGATCGAAAAGAGTAAAAAGGGCCAAGAACAATCCTTGTGGAACACCAGATTATTACTGCCTGCAATATCTGAATATTAAGAATTAACCTCATACTACCAGTTTACGATTAGAAAGAAATTAGGGCATTGAACTGAAGAGTAAATTCAGAGAGTCCGTATACAGCGAGCTTTTTTTAGATAAGAGAGTGGCTTTTTATAATATCACAAAGCTTTAGCTAGATCACAGAAGACAACTCCTGTAAGTTCATTGTTATTAATGTTCAAGAGCCCATTTGTCATCTATTTGCGTAAGCGCGGTATGGCATGAATTATGGTTTTCCCTAAAACCAGACTGCTTAGGATGAAGCCCATCATATTTGTTTAACTGATACAACATAATTTTGGATATGTTTTTCGAGCGGTATTTGAAAGAATTGACAGAACAAAACAGTACTGTAGTTACAAGGGTTGGGGAGACGGATTCCAACAGTTTTGTACAGCGAGACAACTTTTGCTTGTTTGAAACATTCCGGAAAACAATTTATTCCACTATACATCGGTTATACAAGTAAAGACAGAGAGTCTGTAATGACTGGTGCAGACAACTTGATTATTTGGGATCCAAGTCATAAATATCTTTGTGGTTAACGATTGTTTCAGTGACAATAAGTATGCAAATACATCGGGTATTGTAATGTAAGGAAAAGACACATAAATTTAATATTCTTTGAACTTACAATATTCAGTACTAAATTCTAGATCATTTTCTTTCAGTCATCATAAATTTTTTAAGTTTTCAGGCAAGCGTTAACAATATATTGTTAAACGTCTGCGTCAGGGGTAATATCTTTACGGTTAATTGTGTTTGTGAATACCCTTTGTTTGTCAATTTTGGCTTGATAATGCAATTCCAAATAGTTCTTGAGTCTTTTATTATTGGATACCAATTCAGATGAAAATATTTGTACTTTGCTTTTCGTTTTCATTGACGTCACAAAATCTCTCTGTTTTGGCAAAACCAACGTCTTTTTGCTTTAAAAAAAGTTCTCTGATGTGTATTTCTTAATCAATGTCCTTTGATAGAGAGAGAGAGAGAGAGAGATGAGAGAGAGGAGAGAGAGAGAGAGAGAGAGAGAGAGAGGAGAGATATTGTTTTGTGTGTGTGTTGTGTGTGTCTGTGTGTTACAGTCTTTGTGTGTCTGTGTTCATGTCCTGTCAAATACATTACAGTCTTTTCACTGGCAAGGCCTTATTTATAGTGTGGTATCGTAACTAACGGCAACGTATACATTTCGTTCCCACAAAAGAACCTCTGTCTATTGAAATCTGGTGTGTGTAAAATACTGCGTATAAAAATGACACACCCTGACCACTTACCAGCATTTTTTTTTTTTTCAAGTCATTAGATCATGCACATATGTTAGATTGACACCGATCAACACCAATAGTTTAGATCCACGTACGCAGACCGAAAAATACATTATACTGTAACTGTAGTGTGAAGTATTTGGATAAAAACAACAGAAGGGTCGGCACAGAAAAGTAAAGAATGTACTTTCATGATATGCTCATATTTCCAGTGTTGACCTCATCTGATTTTTTTTATTTTTTTCTAGTTCATCATTATAACTAAATTGACATATTATTCGCAATGGACGATAAACCGAGAGTTCCGTGTGTGAACGCACTCATAACATCGTGTACACACGTAAAATCCATTAACAACTTTCGGAAGAGAAGGCAGTTTGCCGTTGGTATGGATGTCAATTACACAAAGCATCACCCTGCGTGAGAATGAAAGAATGAAAGAAGTAAGGATATTTGAGAGAACGAAACTGAACATATTGCCTGGATGACAGGGGAACACGACTGAATGACGCGCCAGCTGACAGCTCTGTCAGTAGCGACTACCCAGTAGAAAGCCTGCAGTGTAAAAGAGTGTGATTTGTAAAGCGCTAGAGCTTGGTCTCTAGCCGAGAATAGGCTCTAGTATAAGTATTCGATATATCATTATTACAAAATGGTCGTGTGCAACTGTCACTCTCTAACCGATGGATGCCATTAGGTGTTTGAAAAACTAAATAATCAATATGATTGCACATTAAGACTTTGATGAATCGTAAATACTGATACTGAGGATAGATGACTATTTAACAGTCCAGTCCAGATGGATAATAGATACCTACCGTTTGAATCTAAATTAATTTTGGTTTATTCATCAAGGTTGAATTAGAAGCTTAGTTATATAAATACAGTATGCGTAAATGAATGTTTAATAACAATCAGCCACCACAAGAGGAGTGTGATTAATAATATTGCATCACTGACTATGAAGTTTTTCTGACCACCCTATTTTAACACGCCAAACATGTCCGAAAATTGGAGATTGTACGATAACTCGATGAAGCACACGGTCCATATCTTCTGTGAATGACATTTTTTTTTCTGACATACTGTAACAATTGAGAACTACAGGTGCAGAAAATACAGAATACGAGTAAATTTGATCTAAAATGGAAAACTGGGGTCGTCATAAGTGTTTGATTTCCCTTTAAGTGCCTCTTAACATTTCTGTTTTACATTACCCACCCCCCCCCCCTCCCCCCCCCCTCAACCCCGCCGCCCCGTACGGTGTTACATCCATTTTTACAGACCCCCTATGGTTTTTTTTTACCTCCCCACCCCCCCTTTTTACCCACCGTTTCTTAACCCCGCCTCGACCCCCCCGTTTACCCCCCCCTACCCCCCTACTCGCCACCCGCCCCCCACCACCTTACCCATATACACATTTACGCTTGTATACTACCCATAACCCAATCTCCCTACGACAGTATACCCCCTCCCCCGACTACATAAACCACCCCCACCCACCCTTTGTTTTACCACACTGCAATGATGAGAGGAGAAGTAGAGGAGAGAGAAGAGAGAGGAGAGAGAGAGCGAGAAGAGAGAGAGAGAGAGAGAAGAGGACAGACAGACAGACAGACAAACAGACGACAGACAGACAGAGAGAGCAGAGAGAGACAGATAGAGAGAGAGACAGCGACAGAGAAGACCAGAGACAGAGAGAGAGACAGAGACAGAGAACAGGAGAACAAGAGAGACAGAGAGATACAGAAACAGAGAGTGAGGAGAGACGAGACGAGAACCAGACAGAAGACATAGTAGAGTTTTGGGTGTGTGCACAAGCACTCATTGTGCGTGTAATGCCTCCTGACTGATGTTATGGGGTTCGTCAACTGATTCGAAGAACAACACAGAAAATTAGCACACTATTGCAATTTCGATCTAAATAGTGGCAATGATTTCCGTGTGTTATCAAACTCAAATATAAGGTAGCTATGTATAGAAATGCATTAAGACCCACACAGGTGATGACAAAATGTTTGCTTTGCAAGAAAACCGTGTAAAAGACGGACTAAAAGAGAATAGAAACGTTTTGTTTAAGATGCCATTTACAATGTTAATGTTAACTGTAAATACTTTACAAAGCTTATCTAAATATTTGCCATGGTAAAATGATCATGGAGAAAATGACGTTAGTTTCATTCCTCATATTTCCGTTTTGAATTTTTCCTCACGTAAAAAATGAAATTACCTCCTAAACGTAGTTTTAAAAGAAAGCCTAACGGCAGGCCATGCTACCTGCGGTCCGCCTCATCTGTAACTCCGTTTATCAGGACCACGCAATCAAGCTGCGAAATAGCCAGGACTGACCAGCGAGAGTACCAGTCCTAATATTGCATGGCGCTTCCATCTTTCCCCCCCAAAATGTAATCACTGGAAACAGTGGCAAGAAAATGGGGAGAAGCAATTTACTTGGCAGGCTAATTAGATGTTTTCTTCAAGGCGGACGTCCAATTTGTTTTGGTCTGGTGTATACATTACGTGATGAAGTAAACTGTAGTCCTGCGTTTTGCAGCACAGGAGCTATAAGGAAACAAAGGACATCTCCATCTCGTCTCTCTCACTCTCTCATCTCTCTCCGGAAAATTCTCTCGTCGTCTCATCTCTCTCTTCCTCTCATCTCTTCTCTCTCTCTCTCTCTCTGCTCTCTTCTTCTCTCTCTCACTCGTCGCCCCCTGCGTCTCTTCCTCTCTACGGTCTCCTCATCTCTCTCGTCTCTCTCTCTCTCTCTTGGACGTTGGAGCAACGATCACAGGGACGAAATCTATCAATTTGACAAAACTCGACTGAGGCTTCAATCTTCCCAGTTGAGCACGCTGCAACCTCAATTCGGGGTGAGGGCTGAAATCGGGCAAAAAAAACAAAAAAAAACAAAAGGTATAACAAAAATCGAGATTAGACCCTCAAGCTCGGGGATGTAGAACGGATGCCAGTGTGACTGATGACGGGGACATGTTGATGGGAAATGGGGGAGGGGGGTGTACACTGTGGACATATTCAAGAGGACTATTACATAAGGATGTAGTGAGACTAATGCCAGGGACCGTAGAGGGACAGGGGGGGGGGGGAACAAGCTGTTGACATATTCAAGAGGACTATTTCATACATGATGTATGGTGGACTGATTGATGAGTCCTGTAGATGGAAGTGGGGGGGGGGGGGGGGGGGGGGGCGGGTTACACCGTAGTCAAATATTAAGAGGAGTGTATTTATAAGAATAGTTGTGTAATCAGATCGTGATGGACACATGTTATGGAGGATACAACATGGGACTGTACAGATCCCTATGACGCTATGATGTGGAGAGACAGTTTGGACTGTACTGTCCAAAGACGCGGTATGCTGTGGACAGACTGAATGGTACTGTACAGTCCTTTGAACGTCGAGAAGAATTGGACAGAACAAAGTTGGGACTTGTACTGTCCTATGACGCGTTGAAGTTTGGACATAGCTGATAGGGACTGGTACTGTCCATTGAACGCTAATGATGTTGACACGAGACTGATTGGGACTGTCTGACCTTTGACGCGTATGATGTGACAGACTGATAGGGACTGATAAAGGGGGAGAGGGGTTGGGGGACGGGGGGGTGGGGAGGGGGGGGTTGTTCTGAGTGGGACAGATGAATGGTTACTGTCGATTCAAGATCGAATTGTGGTCAGACGATTATGAGAGTGTTCCTGGAAGAAGTATGTGAGCGAGTCGATGGGACGGGGACCGTCATAGGAACTGCAGAGTGGGGTGATTGAATGGGTCTACCTATTACATACAGTGTGAGTTGATCCTTGTAGGAGAAATGTAGAGCAGAGAGAATTATGATGCTCCCTATTGGACGAGTGTTAGAGATGACTGATTCGCTGAGAACGCTTGATTGAAGGGTTTAAGGGTGCACAGATCATGGGGACAGTACATGCAGGATGGAGTGACAGCATCATCATGGAAAGATAAGCTGATTGATGTAGGAACAGCCATTTCTTCAGTGTGGGTACTAAACTCATTCAAGAATCTCCTTCATTCCCACAATGACGACGAAAATCGCATACTCTTCTTTTGGGCATTCCGTGTACAAATAGAGCTTAAGAGCTTAAACATGAATTCACTCTCTCGTCTTCTCTCTCTCTCTCCATCTCACACTCGTCTCGTCATCCTCACTCTCTCTCTCTCGATCCTCTCTTCTTCATCTCACACTCTCTCTCTCGTCACCTCTCCTCCACCCTCTCTCTCTCCTCTCATCTCTCTCCTATCGAATCTCTCTCTCTCTCCTCTCTCATCAATCTCTCTCTCTCGTACTCTCTCTCTTCCCAGCTCTCACTGTCTAACTGGTTCTCTCTCTTTCTTTCTCTTTCTTCTTCTTTCTCTTCTACTTCTTCTTTCTTCTTCTTTTTCTTCTTCCTCGTCGTCGTCGCTCGTCGTCGTCGTCGTCGACGTCGTCGTCGTCGTACCCCCCCCCCACCGTTCCCCCCCGTCGTCGACATCGTCTTCTTCTTAGGGTCTTCTTCTTCTTCTTTCTTCCTCTTCTTCTTCTTCAACTTCGTCTTTTCTTTCTTCTTCTTCTACATCTTCTTCTCTTCTAACTTCTTCTTCTATCTTCGTTCTCCTTTCTTCTTCTTCTTCATCTTTCTCTCCCCACCATACCCCTTTTTATGTTGGTATTGTAGCGCAGACTGGATTACAATTAAACACCGACTTGACTCGGACTCGACATGATACTCTCTCTCTCTCTCACTCTCTCTCTCTCACTCTCCAGTCACGACTCGCTCGTCAACTCATCTCTCACTCCTCACTCTGCTCGTCGTCACCCTCTCTCTCCTCTCCTCTCCCTTCTCACTCTTCTCCTCCTCTCACTCTCTCTCTCTCTCTCTCTCTCACACTCCCTCCCTCTACATTGTTCACCATTACATTAAATTTCCAAAATCTCCTGTCCCGAGTGGAATAACGATTTAATGAAGCATTCGGATACCTGATATTCGATTCTTTCTCTGATATGTTCATCTCATGACAGAGCTCCATTGCACGGCAGGGCCCTCGTAAACTCCTGGAGTATTAATAGTCTGTACTATCGATCCAAGCAAGTCATGTAAATATTCACATACTTGGAAATTGGTAAACGACGGATTTAATTTAATCAATAAAGGGGTGGGTTTAACAGTACCATTACAACATTCGGTCTGTTCCACTACTGACAAAAGATTAAGTTGCTGTACTCTATGCATACATAAAGTGGCCCATCCCGCGTGTAAATATAGGGGGTTTAATTGTCAAATTACAGCATGTTCAATGCATGGGTAGCAAGGAAGGATGGGAAGAATTGATAGGATAATGAATGGCTCCGATGGACAGATTAATATAATATGGTTGGTGGGAAGCGCGACGCATACATATATAGATGGAAAGAATTTTTATCTTTGATTAGGCTGGGTTGACTATTTGGTGATGTATGATGAGTAATTAGGATGTGTGCAGACTGAGTTTAATGATAAAACGATGAAACAACGAGCAAGCTCCCTGCATATCCGATGTACAGGGTCACCACTGAGCAAGGAAGCATCACCTGTCCCCTCCTCATGCTGTGTACGTCAAGGCTTCTTGGAAACAAACTAACCAAGCACTGCTCGAAACATATGGTGCATTGTCTTTTCCATCTGTCTGTCTCCCCTATGCTCTCTTGTCTGACCGCGAATCTCTTCGTTTTTTGTCCAGTCTTCTTCTCTGCATGCATGACTAAGATTCTGCATTGAAATTTAAAACAATAAACGACATTTCTTTGTCCCCCCCCCTCTCTCTCTCACTCTTCTCTCTTCTCTCTCTCTCTCTCTTCCACACTCCTCACGTCTCAACACACTCTCTCACTCCTCCCTCTCACACTCACTCTCTCTCTCTCTCTTCTGTCCTCTCTCTCTCCCTCTCTCTCTCTCTTCTCTCTCTCATCCATCGTCTCTCTCTCACTCTCTCTCTCCTCTCTCTCTCCTGTCTCTCACAGCCCACAAGCGAGTCTATAAAGATGGGGCAAAGAACAACATAATTGCATGTTCCTCCAACGCACAAGGCAAACAACAGACCGAAAACAAAGATACAACAAATCACAGCCCGTTCTCATACAACACAAGAGAACAGAAAGAATTTCACAAACAAGACATGCAGAAAACGTGGACCTACACTGTTTCAGATTGCAAACGCATAGAAAAATCTGTACCTCATGCTCCTCTACACAGAAGACGAGTAACAATATTAATCAAACATTGTTATTAAAACATACTGAGGAAAAGGAGGCCGCATGGACCACGATGTATTCAACAAACAAGCGAAGAATAAGACCAGACCACAGTAGATTGAATAACCAAGTGATATCAATTATGGCCATGAACTATCAAACAAACAAAACAATCGCCCACCAAGCTTTGACAAACGTAAGGAAAGATTATGTAATCGTTTTCCGTATCTGCGAGCCTACTCAACTTTGTATCTAATTTATAAGTACAAACGTATTCGCTGCAATTATTCTCTGCATTTTCGAACAATCCGGAAAAGGACGAAAACAAAAAGATTGGTTTTACAGTACTAATCAAGTATCGTATATAAATTCAATAACTAAAAAATGTAACTTCCAGAACAAAGTAAGGGTGATGAAGCAAGTATCTATATAAATTGAATAATTAAAAAGGTAACATGCAGAACTAAAAGTAAGGGTGCATAATACAACGAGATCAACTACGCCCTTAACCACCACCCCCCATCCCCCCTCTCTCTCTCTCTCTCTCTGGATGTGACTGATTGAGAAAGCGCCCATATTTGCAACGCTATGTGCCAAACAGACTTGTCCTATAGGACAATTTAAATCTGATTATAGCAAATAATGTGTGTTCAGATACATAGAGTGGGAGATTCCTGTGCGTGGCAACATACAGGAAATGTGCTTTTTTAGTCTGCAGTGACTTCGTCCTGTACAACCTGACAGCAATTAGTTGAGTGCACAATTAAATTGTAAGTGCATTCTCAGTCATCTACTTCGAACCACTGCTGTGGACCTAATCTACCAGTTTGTTTGGATTGATTTTTCTTGTGGGTGTTGTTGATGTTGTTGTTATTTTGCCTGTTTTGTGTTGTTGTTGTTTTGTTGTTTTCAATAGTTATTTTACGTGGTGGTATACGTTCCTTTCTGTCCCCGTTTCTTTTGTTTTTTTTCCTTTTACTTGTGCAACCCCAGGACATAAAATGACCACAAACCAAACTCATGGCCCATCGAGAGATGCTCTGAGAAATTTGCATTAAATATCAATAGTGCAGTCAGTCAGATTCTGATATCCCTCGACCCTGATATCGAACACCAAAAGCCATTCCATGTTCTGGGTCTCGCTCTCTCCGAAGCAAGACGATATACCTACATTAGTGATATAGATGTAGCAGTCCCAGTTTAATAATATCGTTCGAAAAGACCCTACTAAAGACAAAGAGACAGGTCTTCTAGTGTATGTCATGAATCTCTCACTTCAAGAGACTTGCCCCACCTAGAACACAGGAACGTAGAAGCAGTGTGGATACAAAAGCACACTGAACACATCACGATCCATTTAAATAATGCGGGTTTTTGCTATCGAACCCAGCAGAAAGAGTCAGCTGGACTGAATATATTTGTTACTATGATGGACTCAGTTACCTTAGAATGTAAAGAGATTGTGTTACAACTCGTGACTGTCAATGTAAGATCTTTTTGAATCAAACAGCCAATGGAGCCAAACGATAAGTGTTTGAATTTACTCAGATTCTCAAAACACCCACCAGAGGACACCAACTTCAAAGACAATCATGTGACCATATCTATACTCAATGAAAATAACATACTAAAGCTTGTGTACCTGTCCTTTCGCTCCTCTGGAGCATTACCCAGGTGTGTGTTACATGGTCTAACACATGGAGTGAAAATCCCAAACCAGGCCACAAAACCATAACCTATCGCTGCTTCTCAATATTTAACAAACAAATAACTGGGTGCTTGATTTAATGCAACTCAAACTTAATACAGTATACAATATTGCTGATCCAGAGTCAGCGATGGAATTTTTGATCGAAATTTTGTACAGTTCTATTACAGACATGCTCCGTTAAGAAAACACTCAGAGTAAAGCATATTCCCAAACCACCGTGTACACGAAAGACTTACAGGAGGGCGTGCTACCTAGAGACTTTTGAAAAGAACATGCTATGAAGAAGAATCAAGATCACAAAAAATCAATTAAACTCCTCTGAGAAGCGCAGGGAAAAAAACTAAATACTATCCGAGTTATTACCTTTCCAACTAAATCCAAAACTGGTTTCGGCAAGCAATAAACCACTTAACAACAACGGTTTCTTCTTCAAAATCACTGTTTATTCAAGGTATGTTCTGCTGATCACGTAACACTCACTCTCTACCATTCCAGATACAGTTTGTTATACTACTGATCATTCAAGCTCTAAATGAACTGAAAGAACTCCATCAATTGTGGACACGACAAACTAATCCCGTCTGAACTACACAGTCCCAACTCATAACTGTGCACGAGGTGTTCAGTACCTACTTTCATCCCAACAGTCAGGAACACGTGACTAGATGGCAAGATTGGCAAAATACTGATCTCTCGTCTCCAGTTATAACTGACACGTCACGTAAATCTTTAATATGTGCAAGATAAAAGTTATTTTCCTAATGCTTCAAAAAATAGCAAAAGTTATAGCCCATTCATAAACTGGTGATAATACTGATCCTTTCACACTACAGACCAATATCAATCTTATCTATCCTGTATCCAAACCTCTAGAAAAAGCATTTTAATATACACATCCGTGCATCACTTCAACAAGTTACGATTTGCTCCATCCCGGACAGGACTGGTTGCAGACAGAAACATTCCTGCCATTCTGCATTAATCATCTTGTAGAGGTGTGGCTTAATAATATTAATAACAACAGATAAGTGTGGTGTCTTATTCGTTGATTTTAAAAAAGCATTTTCGATGTCACGGACCACAATCTCCTTATTCGAAAAACTGGAGATATACGGTCTTGTTGCAAAATCGCGCCTATTCTTCTAGAAAAATCATACATCACAAACACAACATGCTCTTATCCGGGACCGGCTTGTCTCTTCTATAACAACTCTTAAGTATGGCGTTCCACAAGGCTCCATTTTAGGCCGCTACTCTCTCAATCTCATTAATGACTACACCTAATGGGAGATCTCCCAGTCGACCTTCTTTGCCAGATGACACCACAATTCACTCCAGCCATAATGATCCTTCCAGTCCTTTCAAGACATTTGCAAGAGAGTACCAACGACCTTTAAAATGGACCGAACTAAATCATATGTCACTGTCACCTCAAAAAACAAAACTCATGACATTACAACTAGGGCAAAAAATACAAAAGCTCACCAATGAATTTCCTTCCCCCTATACACCGCAATATTGTATTGGTGGAACAAGTCACTCATCATAAATATTAGACTAATAATTGACAATAGTCCTGCTGGAATCCCACAATAACGTTACTAGGCAAAAAGCTCTCAGAAAGTCTATCAGCTCACCAAAATCAAACTCTATCTGACCTTCATTCACGAAAATTTTTTTCCATGCTCATATTCAGTCTCATGTCGATGATGCCATCGCTATATGGATTCTGCAAGTGCAAACACACTAAAAACCATTGTTTCAGCCCTACATAAACGACCGCCAAACTAATCTTCTGGAAAGAAAACTAGCATCGAAAGCTCTGATTATAAACATCTACCATCTTCCATTCAGCCAAGACTCAAATAAACAAAGGGCTTAATGATGCACAAGATTCTGACCGGGAATGCTCCCAACAACTTTAATGAGACGATTCTCAAAAGTCTCGGCGAGAAACTCCCCAAACTTCCATATGCCCATCCCCGAGAATTGCCCTATTTAACTACCAGTCTAACGTACTCGGGAACCCTTTTGTGGAGACCTCCTGCCAAATACATCAAACAAATCCATTGTACCACAACTTTCAAAACCACTTTACCTTACCCATCTTCTGCGGTAAAAATTAATTAAAAAAAAACATAAATAAAAATAAAATAAAAAAAACCCATAAGTAATACCAAGTAATCTCAAAGCATAAATCATACCCATTTGCATGTACTTAACCAATTTGTCTTTGTCTAAAAAAATTCTTCTTGTTTTCATGTATCAAGTATCTTGATATATATATATATATATATATATATATATATATATATAATATAAGATATTATTTGTTTGTTTTTATATATATTTATAATATATATAGACACCAGTGTGTTGTATGTATGTATATGTTTGTATGTATGTATGTATGTATGTGTGTAATATATATATGTACTTTGCGCATGTATGTGTACGTGTGTGCGTAGTATGTATGTATGTACATGGAAGTGTGTTTATGTATATTTCTGGAGTATGTGATATAAGGTATATAAATATAATATATACATATATCTATGTATATATATATAGAGATCGATATATATATAATAGATAATATATATATATATATATATCTAGATATAGATATTATATATATATAAATATATATGTGTGGTGGTGTGTGTGTTGTGTGTTGTGGTGTGTGGTGTGTGTGGTGTGTGTGTGTGGTGTGTAAGGCCATATGTGTGTGTGTGGGTATATATATGTGTGCATATGGGATATAATCATATGAAAAATGATTATATGTTTCCCTTTTTTCACTCTCCTCTCTCTCTCTCTCTCTCTCTCCCGGTCTCTCTCTCTCTCTCTCTCTCTCTCTCTCTCTCTCTCTCTCTCTCTCTCTCACTCCTCACTGCTCTCTCGCTCTCTCTCTCTCCTCTCTCTCTCTGTCTCTGTCTCTGTCCTGTCTGTGCATGTGTGCGTGTGTAATGTTCCAATTCGTACATTTTTTTGTCATGGTCTGTAACTTGTCTGATTTAATACAGGCGAATTATTGTACGTTATAGGTACAGTGCCATTTTCAAATCATTACATCTCAAGCGGTTCCCCCTCTCCCCGTCCACCTCTCTCTCTCTCTCTCTCTCTCTTTCTCTCTCTCTCGCTCTCTCTCTCTCTCCTCTCTCCTCTCTCTCTCTCTCTCACTCCTCTCGCTCTCTCTCTCTCTGTTTGCGAGAGGGAGAATGCGTTGTTCATCTGTCGCGAAAAAATTACAAAATCAGGTACGGAAAAATGTTGGATTGGACTGCAAGTGAAAGGGTGCAAGAAGGTGTATGAATGGGTGCTGAAAACGGTGGTACCTATCCGGTTTAGGTTGGTTGACATGCTTCGAAGGTTACATCCTGCCGATTAATTTAATACATAAAAGAAGAAAACAGTGGTGTGATACGGGAATTCAGGACGGATCATTTTCAGTGAGGCAACCGCGCACAAACATGCCCTTGCACGTGCACGTTTTGTTTCCACCTCAGTGGGCGGTAATGCTACAGGGCACTAGAATTAAACTCTCCTGGCCTTTGACTCTGCCTGTGACAATACTGTGTGTTCACTGCTGACGTGTTTATTGATTGTTTTTGAGAGAACGAGCACGGCGCCCCGGCAAAAGACCTTTTCCTTTTTTCTTTTTCATCACACACAGCAAGAAAAAAACTGGTTGCTTTGGAAGATGCTCTGTCTGGCTGAAACGGTTGTTTTGGGCATGTGGGCTGTGGGCCTACAGGTTGCCCTCAGATCACCTTCAAAGACCTGGGACTCTGAGGCTCCGGACAGTGTGCTGTATGCAAGGAGGTGCAGCTCGAATCAACCATCACAAGGACATGTTTGTTTTTGATATTTTTCCCTGTCCATGGCTGCTGCTTGTTTCCGGAGATATAGAGAGTAATCCTGGTCCTACAGAGGTGTACAATCCGTCAGTATAGACGAGACCACTCCAAAGAATTCTCTGACTACTCAAACTACAAACAGATTTCGAACCCAGTCCAGCAACACAGGGTCACACAACTCACAAGGTACTTGACGTCTGGCCTGATTTCCTCTGTAACACAGGTCAGAAAGATGCTGCACCTTGCAGTTACCCATGGACCTCAGGAGGCCACCTATCATCCGGGTGCTTACCCACCCAAGATGGGCTTTGCCAGTTCAAGGACCAAACTCCATGATTGGGGTTTCTCCCTTTCAAGTAAAAGCAGCAGGAAACTAAAACAGCAAAACCGAACTTATTCTGAGGAGATGCAGATTTCTTGAAGAACAGTGTGATCGCTTTGCAGCAATGGAACGATTACCACTGTGACGCTACAGAAACGGAAGAGAAGGAGATCGACCACCTGGAATGATTCTCGAGGCGGAAACAACATTAAGATTTTACAACGTATATATGGCCCCTAATGAGAGCCCCCAACAGTGCACTCCACCGCAAAGCTGTTCCAGCTTCTGAACAGAGTTTTCCCTGACAAGAAACAATGGACATCGATGACAAAGAACGCGCCATCGCACGGACACAAGACCGAGGACTGGAACAACCCCAGACCCATCATCGCCTGCATCCACCGCTAACGATTAAACGCATATTCTTCAGCCAAACGAGAGCAAAAAGAAATGATGTCTCCATTGGTTGTCAGAGTGGCCGCCGACCGACTCATCGACAGAGCCAAGTTCTCAGAAAAAACGCAGCAGGAAGAAGCGTCCTATTTTCTGGAAGGTTCGTCCTGCAACACAGACAGTCCTGGGCATCAAGTCAAGAACCATAGAATCACTTCCGAAAACAGCCCCGGTTGACTATCTGCAGTCAGAGGAAGAAGTGCCTCAGCAGAAGACTGACAGCATGAAGAACAATGGGAAGAGACACTCAGATCCAGACATATCGTGGGTATACCCCAAGGAAGAAGGACTTGATTCAAGCTCACATCCAGTCACCTCCCATGGAGAGCAGACCAGTGGTCAGACCAGCCAGGTATCGCAGCCCTGTGGCAGCCATCCACGCCCACCCCTATGACATGAACGCACTTCCGACACTCCAAGTCAGAAGCCGAAGACCAATATAACAATACCCTCCACCTGCAATCATGAGAGTACCAGAGACCACAGCTGAAAAAAGACTTGACACTACACCAACAAGAAGAGGTTCATACTCAGCTCAACTGCAGCTGCAAAGACAATGTCAAGACAACATTGTTACAGGGGACATAACCAGAAGCTCACCCCATCGACCTGTCAGTACTCCAGATGTCTTCCACGCCCGCTAAAACCCCCCACCAAACGTAACCCCCACGCCCAAGGTACCGGCAAAATCGACCAGTGGGGTGATCCGTAAGAGAAGAATACAAAATACATGTCCCCCAATGTCTGTTGGTATCCCCTGTCAATGTGTTCGCCTACACCCCATCCCACATGATGATTCCCGGTAGGGAACACGCGTGTGACTGACAAAACCCCTCACACCAGGAGTTCTTTCAAAGCTTTAGACGATGCGCACTCCAACTCCCTGGTACTAACGGGAGTGACCCCCAGAGTCATTCGCTCAGATCCAAACCTATTTGTGTCTAACCTGTACCGACTATACACTCAACCTTAGACCTTCAGAAGCAGTTTGAACCCTTGTGAAACCGGCAGTGCGTGGGAAGGAGCAAGGTGACGTTGAAGAGCCAATCACCTGCCTTCCGGCAAGCATTAGTCGTGCCACAGGTGAAGTCCACGGCACAAAACTGTCTGTGGTGACTGAAACTCCCAAAAACAGCAGTCGTCTTACTCGAAGCCAAACGAGGTGCAGACAAATGCAGTACTGAGAGCTTTAGTCCGCATCAGTACACTTGAAGGTGGGAAAGAGATAGTAGATGGCAGATAGGGGAGAAGGAGGGAATGGAAGGGTGACAGTGGCGAAGGAAAGGAAAGGAGGACAGGGAGGGAGAGGGGGTGAACGTGTTATGGGAAGAGGGGCAGGAAAAGGAAGGGGAGGAGGGGTTCAGGAGGCAGAGGGGAAGGTAAGTGGAGAGAGTGGATGGAGAGAATGGGAGGCAGACAGACAGAAGGTACGCATGGGGGAACAAATGATCGTGGGGGAAGAACTGGCGGGGGTGAACAGGGGACATTGGAAAAACACTAAATGAGACGGGGACCGAAGCCAAACTAAATTAATATATGTACGTAATTGCGAAAGGTTGATGCAAAAACTGGATATACCATACGTGTGTCAACTCTTTACTTTGATATTCTTTTCATTGAATGAAACATTCATATACGTGGATAACGATTCCTTTTTTGCCTGTAGTGATTAAATGTATTTCGCATAAGCTGTCCAAAATTGTCAAATCAAGGGGCGTATTCAGTGGAGTGTGGTGTTTTGTGCTCAGTGGTTGTCCACAATTTGTTAAGAGCATTGGGAGACCAGTTGACAAGTTATTATTTGGGCAACTTGGATCGAACGATATTAAAACAGATAAGCCAATTTTTCTTATTTGGTACAACATTCATCCATATGAGAGCAGATAACTGGACCACAACTGAGCATGGGTAAGGAGTTGAAATTCATGGAACAATTGTTGAATGACTTGTATAACGTTTACGAGGATTTCTTTATTATGATAGCGGTGACCTGAATGCAAGGACAGGATGTAAGAATGCATCTTACAGAATGAACTGTGTACGGAACAGTGGGTGGAAAACGAAGAAAGATGATACAGATCAATGCTTACTCGGCATTCTGAGGAAAAGAAATAACAGGTTTTGGCCGAGATTTGTTGAAATTTGTTGCAACAACGTTTAAATGTATCATTCTCAATGGTCTAATAATTATGGGTTTTTGATGAATCACTCACTTTTGTAGCGAGCAATGAGGGAGCACAATTGATTACGTTATAACTTCTAGTGGTTTATGTTTACAGAAGTATATTAGTTCTTTAGATTTTTCCGACAGCCACGGCAGTGAATTTTATCACATTTACCAGTTTGAGATCAAACTGTTATCCACCCTAATTCCTAGGCAAAACGTGGACAGCCAAGGTATAAAAGCCAAAAATGGATGGACAAGCAATGTTGGGATAAGTCCTTAGAGCAACAGTCATTGAAAATGTCAGACAAAGGAAATGTCAAGATATGTACTTACATGCTCTAGCACATATGATAATGATGTAAATCAAGCTGTAACCTTGTTTTCTAGAACTTTGGTGCTAAGTAGTAAACTGCATGAAAAATGGTCCGAATTGATAAAGAGATGAAATCTCCACATGTTTGATGCTGATGGTAACAGTTAAGATAATAGCAAGAATTCGTTGAGGATACTGAGGAAATCATCAAAGAAGGCAAGTAACATATACTGTGTCAAATACACAACGATCAGAGAAAAGGAGACAATTTGTTCAGTTAGGAAGGAGTACAAAACACTGTATAAAAAGAAAAAAAGCAGCTTAAATCGTGAAACAGCAAGAAAACTTGCAAGTTTTGGCAAGACAGTAAATTTTTGGAAAGAAAAAAGTTTTATAAAATTGTCATCTGGTAAGAAAAGGGCTCGCATTTGTCCTGAAATTTCTGACCAGCAATGGCTTCACCACTTCCAAAGCCTAGTTAATGTTTCCAGAAATAAAAACATTGATGTAGCTTTTAAATTATGAATCAGAAATGTAGTGATTTAGTAAACCTCACCTATTTTATGAAAGAGAAGTTTATGAGGCATTCATAAACGGAAAAAGGGAAAAGCATGCGGTATTGATGGAGTTACCCAAAATGCTTTAAACTATGTTGTGCGCAATCAGTCAAATCATGACAAAAGAGTTAAGAACCTTTCGAGAAAGGTCAATATCGGCCGAGGACTGGAGACAGAATCCATAAGGCCCAATTTATAAGAAAGGTGATAAACATAACAGATATTACAAGGTGTAATAATAGTGAGTTTAAGGAGTAAATGCTATACTAACATTCTCAACAAGAGATAGTGACCATTTAATTGAAACAAACAAGAAGCTACAAGAGTCCCAAGCTGTTTCAGAAAGGGGTATTCTACAATTGACCACATTTTTACCTTGAATGCAACATTCAGAAATGCTTTTCAAAGAATGAGGAAAGCTGTTTGCATGGTATGTGGACTTTATAAATGAAATTGCCGGGCAGTGGAAAAAAATGGAATACAATGGTATCCAACTGTTACCAGGTATGTTGCCTATGCATACTTTTGTTTTGCTGATGATATAGTTCTGCTATCCGAACACCGCTAGAGGTCTACAGATCAAATTGATGTAACTGAACGAACTTGCAGGAAGCAGATTTTTTGAATATAAACAAAGACATAACAAAGGTTATGGGTATTTCGAAAAGGAGGGTCTAGGCATAAAACGACAAAATGGAATAAATATGGGCTAGTCTTTAAGAAGTAGTTACATGAATATAACAATCTTGGTATTTGGTTTACAACTAAAATGACATACCAAAATGTGTGATCTCTGGCGGTGAGGCAGAGAGAAGAGGCTTGCATTGAATGTGTGAAACATATTGGCAGATAGCATGATATTTCCAAAATTCTGTTTTTTCCAAAATATTGACACTTCTGGTCCAAACCTGTATTATGTAAGCAGGCTGAAAATGTGGGTATGAATAGATTAGACACATTGAAAAGGGTCACAGTTATGCAGGTAAACGATTTTTAAGAGTCCCTTAAAAGTACCAAAATAAGTTTTGTTCTTCTTGGGAAACAGGAAGGTACCCCATGATATGTGAATATGATTTTCAATGTATTTAAATATGGCTTAGAATTTTTAAAGATGACACGACTAGAATCCCAAGGATGGCATATGCAATGCTTTGGAAATGAGAATGAAAGGCAAAGTTTGTTGGGCAAGTCAGATCAGAAACAATTAATGTTCAGAATGGGTTTGGCATCATGGATAAACAAGGAGTCGATGTGAAAAGGCTTTTCCTCTTTATTCAAACAATGATGAACAGATAATTATCTACAAGCATGGTAGGATCTATATGAATAAAGAATATACAAAAATTATCGGGGCTGTTTAAAACTCCCTAGAAAGCGAACCTTATTGCCAGTTGTTTAGATATCAGATCATCCGTGACGAACTCGTGAAATTAAGACTGGGGGTTCTACCAAGACAAAGGTTCTTTCATTTAGGAGAATATTTTTGAAACCTAAAACTTTGCTGGTTCAACTGTAAAGGTAATTGAAGATGAAAATCATTTTGTACATTACAATCTGTCCTAGGTATGATGAAATAAGGAAACAAATAGCTGAAAGGTATTAACAACCGTACACCCGATACACGTCATAAGGGGTCCAGTAATACGATAAGAAAACTTTGCCAGTATAATTTCCATGAGCTCTCCCGACAAAGTAGTATGGTAACCAATTGGAAGAAAATAGATGAAAGATTTAAGTCCCTTATGTTGTAATTCTCAGATAATTATGATTTACTGTAACAATTGCTTATTTCCACGTGTCACAAACATTCTGGTATAGTTTGACCCCATTATTCTAAGGCTAGTGCCTACCGAATTAAAGTTTGTTCTTGTTCTTTGTTTCTTGTTCTCGTCTCTCTCTCTCTCTCTCTCATCTCTCTCTCTCCCTCTCGACTCTCTATCTCTCTTCTCTCTCTCTCTCTCTCTCTCTCTTTTTCTTTTTCTCTCCCCCCCCCCCCCCCCCAAACGTCATCTCACTTTGTATTAATACGTTCTACGTATGTTTCATCCTTGCGAAAAATGAATCATGGGGTGCCCTTGCTCTCATCTCTCTCTCTCTCTCTCTCTCATCTACTCTCGTCTCTCTCTCGCTCCTTCTCCTCATCTCTCTCCTTCGATCTCTATCTCTCTCTCTCTCTCTCTCTCCCCCCTCTCTCCTCTGTGCGTGCATACGTGCGTGCATGTGGTGTTCAAAAATGACGTTACGCACTTTGTCATAATTCCACTTCACTGTCTGGTTTCATACATGCCAATCTGGTACTTGTAGTACACTTACATATGTGCCCCAGCCCACCTCACTCCCTACCCCCGCCTCTCCTTCCTCTCCATTATTATTATTCTCATTATTATGTTTGTGTGTTAGTGTTGGGATTATTATTTTTTGTGTTTTTTGTTTATTATTATTCTTCTTTTTTTGTTTTTTTCAATTTACTTCTATTTCATTTGATGTTCCTCTGTTGATTCATACCGCTTGGCTTGCTTTTTGAATTTTCTTAACATTAAATTGATTCACTACATGTTGTAGTCCCGACGCAGGGCGCGGACTGGATGTAAAAAAGCACGTTAGTGGCTTATCTATTATCCTCGTAAATAAAGAATTTTGGGGTCCTTTGGCTTGTCTCTCCTCTCTCTCTCTTCCTCTCTCTCTCCTCCTCTCTCTCTCTCTCTCGCTCGCGCTCTCTCTCTCTCTCTCTCTCCTCTCTCTCTCCCTTCTCTCATCTTCAGCTTGGCGTGCCGCAGCGGTAATGTGATCTGTCCGAGCTGACAGTTCTCACAACCGGCGCATAGCACACACCGTCTGTTTACAGCTGGACACAGTGATACCAAACGGGTTTAACAAAAAGACTGATAGTGGAGTGTAGGCAGTGTGATGGATTCCAGGCACTGGATC
>JAFLJL010013890.1:10000-28356 GCA_018398815.1 Conus ventricosus | reverse complement strand
GTTATCTTCGCAAGGAAAACTTTCCGAGCAACAGACGCGATCTTGTGAAAAAATACTTTGTAGATCATGAGGCCATGGCAAAGTTTTTGACAAAGAAATTGAGTGGCGAGCCTTGTCTCTCCTTCAAAGCCAAAAGGAAGCATTTCGTTTTTTTGTTTCCCTCAAACAATTATTTAATTAGATAACTGGAAAAGCGTTAACTTTTAAGTAATGATGCTATTCAAAAGGCGAGCCCAAATGTTCAGTGACCGGTGTACTACCTAGTAGTTCAGAAAACTTCCTCCTCCACCTTGTGGTGTTTGTTGACACGACGGCAAAGCAGAGCGACGCGGAACACGACTCGGGCTGGGCCCAGACAGGGCCGGTGTTGTTTACTGGGCTACTAATTATAGTGGGTGTAGCACTGTTCGCTAACTGGCCCCTCCGACAACTGCTCTCAAGGCTCTCAGTGAACGCCACAAACCACATGACGTGGGCTTAAAAATAGTAAGCGGTTGTGCAAAACTAGGCCAATCGGCAGACTCTGTCCGATTGACCACAAAGCCCTCTCTAACGTGCGACTGTAAGTCACAGCAGCCTACCGCTGACGGTGGTTGGCGCCGTGTGGTCTAGTGGCAATGTGTTTTGTTGTTTGTTTTTGTTTGTTTTGTTTGTTGTTTGTTTGTGTTTGTTGTTTGTTTGTGAGTGTGTGTGTTTTGTCCTACCCCACGCATGCACACAGCCCCCACCCCCCTCCACCTCGCCCACCCCCACCCCACGTCATGCACACCACTGACGTGGCTCTAAATATAGTAAACGATCATGCATGTACGGTTTGCGCCTTTGGCCCTCTTCGGCTGTTTGAATTTTTTTTAAAATACGCAGTGTGCCTGGATAACGATTATGAATGTTTCTGGAACAAACTAGATAGGGTTAGGCCTTGTGGTGTTTGTTTGTTGTTTGTTTGTGTTTTTGTTGTGTTGTGTGTGTGTTTTTGTCCTAACCCCACGCACGTCCCCCCCACCCCCGCCCCACGCACGCACGTCCTCCCACCCCACCCCCCTGTGTACACCACACACACTCCCACCCCCAAGCCACCCCAAGTTCTTAATTAGTTAATTCCAAGTTCTTAATAAGTTCTTGATTAAGTTTTTAATTAAGTCTTGATCAAGTTCTTAATAAGTCTTGATTAAGTTATCCTTTAAGTACAACTAAGTTCTTATTAAGTTATCTTATAATTATCAACAAAATACAATCTAATGTTTTTATCTAAATAGTAAATGTCTAATATAGTACACACACGCCTCAAAAAACCGTCATCGTTGAGGAAGTCTGCTCAGGCGTCTCTCTTGCATAAATCTTAAGGAAGTTTTACATCCGAAGCAACCGCATTGAATACAATTCTGGTCTATGGAATGTCTTTATAGACTCCATGTCTTTATTATTGACTTCATCATTTTATAATACGCCATGATCTATTTTTAAAAAAATTTTAGAAATTATGTTCTTAAAAAATTATTCCATTTGAAATGGATCAAAGTGCTTGTTATTGGCGGTTTTGGGCGTGCAGTTGTCTTTTTCTGATTAACGGTCAGTTGTTTTTAAACTTCTTTCGTTTCTGTTGCAAATTGTGTATATATTTTATATAGCCGCAATAACTGCCCCCAACAGCAGCAATGGCGCCAAAAATGGGCAACAGTTTAAAGGGCAATATTCATGAAGACTTTGGTCCCTTGTATCACATGGAGTTTTTTATAGCTGGCATTGAATCAACTTGTTTCTGGCGTTGGCGGTGCGTTGATGTTTTCATAATGCTGTAACATTAATTTTTTTGTCTGTTCCACTCTGCTAATTTTTTTCCTGCTTCAACACGCCCAGAATTTATGGTCTCCACCGGTTCAGTGTTTTCTGATGATTTTCTGGCTTGGTTACTTTCTCCCACCTGATTCTGTTCTTGCTGATTTTCCAGATCGTTCATTTTGAAGGGAAATAAAATCTATATGAAATTAAAAGTTATTAATCCCATGATTAATGCGATAACAATGTTCCAAATCTGTAGTATAAATCACATTCCTAGAGACCCTAATGACTTTGTTAAAACCAGATCTTGCGTTAAAATCATACTTAAAGATCTTTGTTCAGAATCAATGGGGAGCAAATCTACTGACTATTTAGTGTACAAACTAAGAACCGTTTGCCCCACACTTTTCAACATTCTAGACCCTAGTCTGCGCTCTATCTGTATGATACTTTTAAAAAATGTCAGTGGCGACATCTGTTGAATCTGTTTCAATGCTGAATTCAGTTCCGAGGAACTGTTTTGTTTTCCCCACATGCGCCAAAAATACGCCTTCCTTTTTTGGGCATAATAGCTTGATCATCAACTTGGTCATCATAATTCAGAAAGGTTTAGGCTGCCTTGTAGTTGTAGGAGATCATCGCTGTTCCATGTTTTTTATTAAATTATAATTATTTTAAACTTTTTAAAAAATGAGCCCCGATAAAACTGTTACAACCTTGTATACCATTCTGCTGTTATTGTAGGCCTAAGTGTAGGATAAACGATGCTTGTAAAAGCTTGTTAAGAATTAAACCACAGATTTGGCCAAAACTAGACTTTGAGATTCAGCAAAGCTGGATTGCATCATTGCAGCTCGGTTTTGCCACGAAAGATTAGTTCTAGTCAAGCAAGGAATAATTCCAGACAATATAAATATTAAGAAAAAAAAAATACATTTAATAAAAAAGGGCTTTCACCTTCGCATTATTGATAGCTGGCGCTGTGGGTGAATGCCGCTTGCTTTTAGCGCAGTAATTTTGCAATTTAGTAACTGGGGAATACGGCGAGAGAAAAGGCATAACAAAGCTATGGAGCAACTAGCAGCTGCACAAGACCCTATGAAAAGCAGAGACTTGAGCATTTAGATTTTATTAAAATGACACCTAACAAGACAGGTGGCAATGCAGCTTACACATTTACGTTAAAGAATTGTTGATCAAGCAAGAAACAATATTATCTAGTAAACAGCAAACCGTCCTAGACATTGCCCCCACCAAAAGTTCGTGACTTTTATCAACCACAGAAAAACAAAAGATGCACGAACTCGCGTTTATAATTCGTTGGTAATGACCGTTGTGTATTTGGTTGCACATAATATTGGCTGAGTAAAAAAGGAACAAAATCTATTATTCACCAAAAGGATATTGGAAAGGGCTATCACAGCAATTAAAAAGCTACGCCATAGCTAGCAGCGGTGGTCAGTGAACAAACAGCAAAAGAATGGTTATATAAACAAGCGATTTGGCCAAAAAAAAAAAATTTATTTACCTGCGCCGTAGACGAATCAGTGACCGCACTTTTTCAATACAACTTCCAACGACACCACATCAAATGGATCTCTATATTTACCCTCTGATAGGATTAGACGAAAAGATTTAAGTACGCACTTACAGTCATTGACATAGCTTCAAGTTACAAAGATGGCGGATCCCATTAACACAAAAGAGGGCTTTCTGCTGTTGCTGTTGCTATACAACAAATATACCAACGGGGGTCCCTTAACTTATCCTCGCCTGATTCAAGTCGATGGATGGAAAAGAATTTAAAGGGCAAGTGAATCAATTATTGTTAAAACAAAGATTTACCATCAAAAGAGGCATTCCAGGAGTTCACAGATCACACAGGCTTAGTTTGAAAACTTTTAACAAACAGTTAGAGCCGAAAGACTTTTCTCCTACCAGTATCAACAGAGAGCTGATTGACAATTCTCGCGCACACAGAATGGGTTATAAGAAGACTGCCCTCAGTTTTGCGCCATAATGAATAATGAAGAATTTAAAGGGCTAAAACCAGAACAAGCAATCAAAAGAAAAACACTAAATGTTTGTTGTAAGGAGACGTCAGTTCATATCCCGGCAAACTATTACCGTTTGGTTTGAAAGTACGGTACCTTTATTTTACCGGGGAAGCAGAAGGGGACACTCGCATTTTCAGAGGGCAAACAGATCCAAGTTTGGAGTGTTGACCCATATGAATAAAAGAATGTAAAGATATTCCGTCCGTGTATTTATTTACGAAAACTGACACAACAAAACAACCAGCTCTCAAAAGATCTTTTTTTTGTGAAAAGAAGAAAACGCAATATTTCCGCCAGACACAGTTCCGCTTAATTAATTATACGGTTTTCTCCTGCCAGTGCCCAATTGCCATATGAAAACTCTGGGATTAACAAACACCCGTTTTGTGTTTGTTCTATCTAATGACTTCTTTGTTACAACAGTTGTTGTTGATCTCATGTCGATTTAGATCGAAGTTTTACGTTGTCATGATGAAAAGTCTTATTGCCAAAAACAATGCTTTCTTTGTAGTTGTCATGTGATATGTTTGACTGCACAACGCTGCGAACATACCCTTTGCTTTCTTTATGGTTTTCTCCTGGCTCGAAATACGTACATTTTTGCCTTAAACGCACAAACTCCTTGATCACCTTCCAGATAATTCACCTTCATCTTTCCTAAAACCCTCTTGTTAGTAATTGAATGCAAAGGCGAGTCCTTTAGGTAATCGGACGTGTCATAAAAACCAACCTCATGCCCTTTAGCTACTTCGGTTTCCATGTCTTTTATAGATGTATTCAGTAGGAATATCTATAACAAAACTATCTGTATCTGTGTAAGTACTCTGGACTCAGGGATACGAGGGCAAAAGTAGTCATAAAGGAAACTCTAACATCAAAAGCTTTTGATAATTCTAAAAACAGTAAACCCAATAAATACAGTTTTTTGTCCAATTTGATGTTGAAACTTTCTTTTTTTCATCATTATGCTGCAAAAAGCTGATCATGAAATCTTCTGAAGTCTTGATAAATAGGTTTTGAAGTCCTGCTTAATTGCTTTCGTTCTCTCGGTGACTAAACTGACGTCTTTGCGCTTGTGTGGATTCTCCATATCTTTTTCCAAAACAGCTTTTGTTTCATCACTTGAAAAAGACTTTTTCTGAATCACTGTGGATTTATTCTGAGATCAGTGTTCTCATGATGTATGGTTTCATGAACTGTTCTTGATCGAACGCAATTATACGATGGACAGCTGAGTTAACTTTAAAACCATGACTTAAATAAAAATTGTAGAAGTCTGTAATGTCAGACATATTTTTTTGCCTCGAAGATTTAGGCACAAGTTTAGGTGTTCCTCTTGGATCCATCTTTAGACTTTCTGCTGCTAATGGATAGTCATTATGCATGGTCAATGGAGTTCATGAGATTTTCGTAAGTCAACTTCTAGAATGAAAACCAAGCTGTTGATCGGCGTTAAACTGCCCAACCACTGTTAATGCTTTTTGAATATTATTTGTACCTGTGTCATTTAAAGTTTACGTAATGAAGTGATTGCGCCATAGCCCAACCATACAGATTGTTTGCATCTAAAACAATACATAAGAAGTTAGACCTTTACTCGATCAATAATGATCCAAGTATTTGTTGTTTGCTTAACAGAAATGATGCGACGCCATAACTAATATCCTCCACGCAATCCGTTTTCAATCATCTGAAGCATTGGTAAATCGTGACAATAAATCAATCTGTACTCCGTAAACTTTAAGAAAGCGTCCCAGCTCACCCAGGCGCAGAAATGTAATGCAGCGGGATCCAAGCTATAATGTTTCATGCAGGTCTTTCTATAGTTTTTCAAATGACGTGTCCGCTCAACAAACATACATCTGCCAATAATAGAGTCATGATATCTCCCATCGTTTGACAATCTAACTTGCCAAAATGCTTCTTGAGCTGCTGGTAATTAAAATCGCTGATGTCCTTTCCTCTAAGACTAGAAAAGAGACGCGCCTTTAGGTGGAATGTATCTTCGTCAAACTTTCCCAACTGTTCATGTACTCATAAGGTAAACGCCCATTCTAACGAAGTTTGAGTCAAAATATTCTTCCGTTATTTGGGCAGGACTTAAGACATAGCCAGTGAGTCTAATGGAACCCATCATGTCTCATAGAGTCATAAAAAGACATGTTATTTAAAGTGAAACACATGTACTTTTCTGATGACTGTGCGATGCATGACACCCTAAAGGTTCATCGTCTACTGCTTTCATTATAAGGTGAGAGTCGTAACCTCGCAATTATGAAGAAATGGGTCTTCAGTCCTTAGGATCCTAACCTTTAGTTGAAGATTGCATTTGTTATGCCCGCTCCTCTGAAGGCTTTCCGCCAATTTGATCATGGTCCTCTTACTGTGGGGTTTGTACACTCTTGGGCGTTTAGCTCTAACCGCAAATCCAACAATGCGTGGCTGAGTCAGACTGTTGTTGGCTTCAGCGTCATCAGGATTCAGATAAATTCAGATATTAGAACATTATTACGCAACTTGCATGCAATCGCTGGTAAAAATCTTCTAGCCGCATTTGGGCCTCTATATAATTCTGGCTCTGAATGAGCGCCATCCCACCTAACAATAATGAAGGCAAATTACAAATCTGATGATTACTCATTAAGACTGTTTTATGAAGTTTTTGTGGTGCTGGCCCTTCATAAGGAACAATAAGCGACTCGAAGTCTGCGTAAACTACGTATGGTGAGAATGTTGGCATCCGTTTCAGTTTCTTAAACTAACTTAGATCCAGGTGGGGGCTAATTAGTTCTGTATTACAGTCTACAGAACTTTTACAATGTTTTTTATATGTTCACTCGTGGCTTGCACAGATGGCATTCTTGTTAAACATTTTCTACAGAATTCTTGTTGTGCCATATCTTTTTGAAGTATGCTGCAGTTAGTCCTACTCTTTGTTCGTATCAATGTGTAATGGGGCAGCCCTGCTGGCGAAAACATTAGGATAAGTCCACATGACTTTTGGGCTGGTTCCCTATTGTTGTAACTGTTTCTTGACACTTAATTGGCAACCAAATTTTGTTTCCTCCTCATCCATGTGTATTACCTTAATCCAGTTATTGGGGTTGTTTTGTTTCTTCAAACTGATCAATTTGTCTACACTAACAGGAAAATATTCCATTGCAGTTAAATCTGTGGTGGTATTGCGATAGTTTAGACACTCTCTCGCGGTTCGCGGACATGATGCAGCCTTGCAAGAACGCACCACATGAAACATTTGTTTGTCATGAAATTTTTTATGTTTAAAAAAACTGCCTCTCTTTAAAACCAGCTCCCGAGGTAGCTGAATGTAAGCCTTTGCCTTTAACATCGGGCATACTTAGCCTGTTTTAATCTAATTCCTAAGACTTTCGCCCTCTGACCAACCAGAGCCATCTCATTTTAGCTTCTTCAGCGGCAGCGTCAAAACTGTGTAAGAAGTTCGTCGCCCAACCGGGTGTTAAGTCATTAGAGGAAAGAATTTCTGTTTTTTAGTCGAGACCCAGACTATAATTTTCTTCATTTATTGTTACATAGTCGATTAAAAACAAGCTAACATTTACTTTAACCGGTGGGTCTATTGTAGTTTACTTGAACTTGATAAATAGCATGAACAACACTTGCCTGTACGGTTTGTTGGGTCAATGACGTCTAAATCAAATAACATTCAGTGCTCTGATAAACGCTCTCTCTCGAGCATTCCTCAAACAATTCGTCTTGTCCTTCATTTATTCTTAGCCATGCTGTCTTTCTTTCTAAGCCAAAATATTTATTAAATTAAAAAAAAATACTTATTCAAACCAATATCAACGTCTTTTTGTGCTTGGGGACTCATAATCTAAAGTATAAACACCTTTGGTTGTTGTTAATGGAGCTGTTTATGAACAGATTTTAATGTTTCGTTTCCTTTTTTTAAGCATGTCCTTTTTATCTTCTCGGGTCTGGCTGTTGAGAAAAACTTGTCAACCGGCCTTTTCTTGAAGATCAAACTTTTGTCTTTTGTAGTCCATCAAAATCGGCCTGTAAACGATTTAAATTCTCATGCCGTGATGTTTTGAGTCCAACAAGCGCCTCTTTAATTTATTTGGCAGTTTTGAACGAGCTAAGTTTAGCTGTTATTAGTTTAAACCATAGCTGTGTGCTTTTGGAGTTTAGTTTTTATTTTTTTGCTAGCGGCACCTACAGCTAATGAACACAGGCCCGAGAGCTAAAGACAAACCTCCTAGAGGTAAAGCTGCGGTGCGCCTATGCCCGGTTGCTAAGAGACCAAACACTCGTTCCTGCTGATAGAGCGCTTATAGTTGATGCTCCAGTATTAACATAATGTAACAGCATTAAAGGCAGCAGAATTCCTTCGTTTGTTTTTGCTGTATTTTGAAAGGTCTTGCTCTAGACATGCTGCATTTGCGTAATGTTTGTATAATCTTAGGTTTTTACTTCAGGGGTTTTCTATAACAGCTGGAAATTGCCTGCTATCTCTTCTTTGGCGGCGCTGTAGCACATATTGGATAAACCTGAACAACATGCTTTGTATAAAATAAAATAATTTAGTATACTAACATTTTCGTATATCTGTTATTTTCAATATTTCAGCTGCGCATCATATAATAAAAACAAATGCTACATTAAGCGGGTTTATCGGGCTTCTTCTTCTTCTTTATCAATTTGAATGTTTATTACGTCTCTCACAGCTCTTCTCTCCCGCTTCCATGGCAACTGATTAATCCTCTGTTACCCTTTAGGTCAATCCATAAACCGTTTTTTGTTTGTTAAATAATCATCAAGCTAACATTGTGAAGATGTAAATTCTTTATGCCACTAGTCTGCTGTTGGATTTCTCTACCCTTCTCCCGCCTCCAAACAGTTTTTCTTATTTCATCAAAATGCTGATAAGGTTTAAGTAAGCCCGCTAGCGAGATTTGGTTAGGGCTGCCCACAATCGAACATTGTAACTTTCGTTTTTTTGATTAAAAAACTTTTCACTTCCTCTTTTGAATGTTCTTTCATTCTTCCACTCAGCTATAAAATACCTTTAAGCGATCTTGCTGCAACACTAAAACTAAAATTCCATAAGTGTCTGCCCTGCTTCTGGGATATGTTTTATGATGAATCACTCTCTTCGTAAATATATTACTAATTCTGACTCATATTGGTGGCCCATATCAGCCTTGCTAAATTAGAGTTGCTTAACACGTCAAACTCTAACGAGATGTCAGAAATACTGTATCTATGCTCCGGTGTCTGATGATTTTTATAACCCGTTTGATTCATAAAACAGTTAGTATCATATGCGACAATCTGTCTTTTAAATGCTCCTTGAAAGTTTGGTGCATGCGGCCTTTTAACAACTTCAAAATCTAAAGGGAATGGAAAGCGATTCCATACGCAAACTTTACAGCTACATACTTTTGAGAGCGTCTTAGTATCTCCCAGCGACTATTCTATGTTTTAGTGGCTTCTTCAAT
Organism: Conus ventricosus; assembly: GCA_018398815.1. Classification (NCBI taxonomy): domain Eukaryota; kingdom Metazoa; phylum Mollusca; class Gastropoda; order Neogastropoda; family Conidae; genus Conus; species Conus ventricosus. Next base: position 19,037 of record JAFLJL010013890.1, on the reverse strand, counting down.
TTTCAATTCCTTGAAACAGCAAGATCATCCTTTCCATCCCGGTTAGCCATAGATCAGAAATAGGTTAAAATTATGTCTGCATTATGTAAAGGTAATATTTCTTGGCCCCTCAAGTTTATAGAAATTTTCTTAACAATTGCCCGGCCCGGCATATTCTGTACAACTGTCACTGTTTGGGGTCTGTTTTGAAATCGAGTTTCTATTTTGAAAGTAAGGCGTTGCAGAGCCTGGCACAATCAATTCATATCCGCTCCAGTCAGGAAATTTGACTTAAGAATTTGATCTGCTCAATAGTAGGTATGGATTATTTGGAACAATAATATTCCGTTTCTTTCCCTTCACCGCCAAGGGCACTTTCTTGTTTTCTTATGCGGGTTAAGAATCGATCCATATGTTTGTTGTGGCAGTTTTTAGAAGGCAAAATAAAAATTTAATATTTAAAAAAATGGCAGGAATTGAAGTCTGAAGAAGATTATGGTGTTTTTTTGATCGTGAGACGACATGAGAGAAATGAATCCTTGAACACAGCATCGCTCAAGCGCTCTCAATGCAGCGTGAATCGTTTCAACAGAAAGTACGGTCGGGAGCATTTTACAAAAGTTTCGCAAGAAGCCTCCCGAATTTAGAGACCAAATGATTTTGAATTAAAGATGGTCATTTGTCGTAAAAAAAAACGACCAAGGGCAACTGTTCAGCTTACAACTAAAAAAGACCCATCAAAGTTTTTATGCCGTGGGTTCAATTAGAAATAGACTCAGTGTGAAAGATCAAAATCGCCTTGGCCTTGCTGAACCAAAATTAAGGCGGAGGCAGTTGCTAAACTTCAAAACACACTACAAGAACTCCCAACAGATAACCAAATGCACAACATGGAAACTTAAAGAATTAAATCAATCAGCAGGGCGAATTAATAAATACAATAAGAAGTCAGAATCTATTTTTTCAGAAGAACGAGCGTTAGAAAAAATTAATGAATCCCCATTGCCTATGCGAGAACTAACGGCCCTTGATCATGCTTCTAAAAACTATAAGAGGCGGAATTAACAAACAATTTAGCAAAACTAGGTGAACTAGATGAGCTTATAAAAAGAGAAAAAGAAAAACTCTTGAGGCTGATGACGCCAACTTAGGACACATGAATAATATAAGAAAGAAATAGCCCAAAGACTAAAAGATACTTTAACAAGATAGTTCAGCAGCGACTATAAGTGCTGTCTATACTAACCGAAAACAATTACGAAACTCAAGTGAGCAGAATAAGAGAAACTATCCAAAGAATTTTTATATGAAAAGACAGACACAACCTCAGCAGAACGAATACAAACACTCTGTTTAGAGAGCAAGGAGTCACATTAGTAGCGTTATCAACGGCCCTGTAGGATTTGCAATAATGTACACTGGTGAGGGCTATTACAGGCGCAAGCGGTCAGAAGCCCAGAGCCTCCACCGCCATCGCCTGATAAATCAGATGGGTAAAAAAACAGCTTGATCATCTTGCGGAATTTATAAAAAAATTAGCTGGTAAAGCCGTGGATGCTTTACCAGGAAAATTGGGGGAGTATTGGTCAGCTGCTTTTGTCTAGCTGCAAGCACAGTATTGGCTTTAATATATGGCCGAGCACTTTATGGGCATTAGTTCTCTAATAGTTGGTTAATTTTTAGTAAGATAGAGACCAATTAATCCTAGCCTGTTAATCCAAGAACAAGCGCTGTCTTTTCATATTCATGGTCATCGCGAACAGAGCCCGCAGCTTTGCTGAGTCTTCCAATGGCTTTTGGGGGGTGGTGCCTCGGGGATTAGATGACTTATTCTTGGGTGTTCTTTTACTGCTTTGCAATATTACTGGCTCAGAATTTATGTCGTTTTTTGTCCCCACCTTCTGTTCATTGCCTCTATAAAATTTTCATTATTAAAAGTTTTATATTAGTTCCTACCTGAGTCTAGAGGGTCCAAAGGCAACAGTATAAACCAGTGCCAACAGCAAATCTACTTTCGATCCTTGCGTATTGGTAAAACATGTTGGTACCTTTGAATACATTGAAGGTAAATCAACTGTAGATTTAATGGGCGTCCTCTAAATTTGCTAAGTTATTGTTTTTGTGCGTCAAAGCCATAAATGGATCAGTTTAGCTTGATCTTGCCTGTGCTTGCGACCCTAGCCAAACACCAAACGAAGTACTAATAGAGTCGTTTATTTTTCGTTCTACATCCCGGCCCTAGTTTAGCCCTTAGAAGTATCTAAGATAAATGTTGTCCATGCTGTTTTATGCTCTTGCTCTGATGGACCCGAGGTGAAAAGCTTTTTCGCTTGAAGAGAAAGATGTGTAAGGAGATTCCAGTCAAATTTAAAAACTTTCTGTGCATGCCCCAAAAATAAGGGTGCCTAGACATGATTTAGATTCCGACTTTTTCTAAAGTCCGTCTTGTGTTAAGTATTGGAATTCGTTACAAGATCCGTTCAAAAGCTTCATGTCTATTCTGTTTGCTGAATGGTTAAACGGTTTGTATTCGGTAAATGGCGCTGCATCAGTTAAAATACTCTGAAGGTGTAATAGAATGAAATCTTGACCACTGACCTAAACCAAAGGATCAGGATGATTTATGTGATTAGCATACACACTCCACACCCAGTTTGATGCACAAAACACAGCAAAGTTTAACTGGTTCTGATAAAACTGCATGGATGACTAAACCACGCTTTCCGATGTAGTCTTTTTTAATAGGGGTTAAGATACTCTTCAATGGAGTACTCACCTTTTTAATGAAAAAAGGGCCGACAGTCTGGTCACAGAAATGCGAGTGGGTTGTCCAGTTGTTTATATTTTAAGAATGTAGTGCGGCGCGACAACTGAATATTTTGCAGTCAGTATATTTGAATCACTCTTTTTTAATTTGGTTTTAAAAAATGTTTGTAACAATAACAACTCAAGACCGGCCCTTTGTCGTTTTTAGAACCATGCTATTTATAACAAATCTGCGGAACAGAACGGTGCGCTCCATGAAATATTTTACAGAGTCGTAATGGGTTTAATATAAGCAAAGCCAAGGAAGAATAATAAGGTTTTCTAAAAGTTACCAGAGCAGGGACCGAAAATGAGCCAGTTAACAATACCTGATGGTTATTATCGGGTTTTGCTCACTAAAAGAAGCAATGATAACTTTGACATTACTCTCAAACTTAACAATGCAATCTAAAAACAAGGTTTTTTTTTCAACATTTAAGCTTGACGACGAAGGAACATCTTAACTTTTTTGATATATAGCTAGCTAAAATGTTAGGCTTACAACTATCAATTTACCCACATCATTAGTTTTATTGCGGAGCCAGGACAAAACTACTTATGAGGGGGAAAATCCGCTCGATCTTGGCATTACATTCATTTCCTCTATGTTCATTTGGATGAGCTGAGCACTGATGAAAACTTATATGATGGAAGCCCTCACTGTTTTAAGAGCCTTCCTGTCAGGGAAAGCAGCATATTGCGATTATGAAATTATAACAATTCCCTAATTTGACAGTTTACAAAGATTAGTTTGTGGGAGGGTCGTATCTTATTATTAAAATCAAAGACAAAACAGGGAAAGGACGTGAAATGGATAACCTGCACATTGTTTTGAAATAAAATAATACGCTAGCTAAAAAGCGGTAGATGTGCGCGTGGGCGCAAAAAACCAGGAGGAGTACATTAGCGCCTGTGAGGTTATAACTTTAGAATTAAAAGACCTTGCAGCAGACAGTTGCGGACTTTGAACAGAATGGTGAATAGGCGATCTTTGTATGGTTTTGGAGTACACTAAAGATGGTGGATTATAAAACGCAAAGAGGTTGACGACAACAAAAAGGTTTTCCTAAACTAGAACAACTACGCAATCTAGAAGCAAATAATGTTTGCCATAAATGAATATAAAATAGTTCGAAAACCTGACCTCAAATGGCACTTAGAACCATATTTAGAATGGGAAATAAAATTGAATTCATAAGCCCATTTACATTTTTGCCGTCAAAAAAGTTTCAGAAAAGCATTCAACTCTGGCCCTTTACATGTAAGTCTTATACCGGACGATAATAGTCGGAAAGAAATTGAAATAACGCCGTATGGGAAAAAACAGTACATCCTCCACAGAAAAGAAACAGTTGTAAAAAAAGCTTTACAAAATTACAGTTCTTTCCAAGCAGAAATTAGGAGACACGTTTCACAATGATATTTTAAATTTCTGTCTTTAAAGATGTGGAGAGGGATGGGGTTGTGGGCGTTAGTGAGACCTTATAAAAGGAATTAATATTAGCTGGCAAAAAATTAGACGTTAAACGTCTTAACGTTTACCATCGTCGTTCTTCACAATGGCGAGGATATTAAGATCATAACAACAAGCAACAAAATCACTGTTGACTTAAATAGAAACAATCTTACAGGACTAAATTGGATTAATTTACACTTTTAGGCCTCATGGGGTTTTATTAAAATGAACAAGTTTTGACGAGAGAAAAGATAAAAATAAAAACTGATTAGATTAAACCTTTTTAAAAACTATGGACCCATTTAAAACTTAAATGAAAAAAAACCCCTCATTGCTCATTGTTTTGGGTGGCAGATTTGGTTGTGGAAAAAAATTTTTAACCCTTTCGACCTTTACAAAACATTTTAAATCGTTAAAATTTTTAATCTTTAATGTGGTTTTCTGCCCAAAACACTTAAAGGGAAAAAAGGGGCAAAACATAATAAAGGGGTTTATATGGACAGATGATGACATAATTTAAAAATCCAGCAATAAACAAAAGTGATTTTTAGAACATTTTTTAATAGACTTTTTTAAAGGGAACGCAGACACTTTTTTATTATAGAGGGACTGTTGGGCAAAAAGGGACAAATTTTAAAAAAAGAAACACTTTGTCGAAACAGTTTTCCAGCGGAAGGAAATGCTGGAAAAAGTGTGGGGTTTTTAATGCCAAAATATAACTCCCGGTTTAAAAATTTTTTTTTAGAGAACATTAAAGACGTAGTTTTTTTTTCAAAATTAAAACAAAGACTCATTTGAAAATTTTTTGGGGCGAAAATAAATTTTTTTGAAAATAAACCGGGAAAAACACGGGAAAAAAAAGAAAAAAACTGAAATTTTTAAAAATTTTATAAATTAATTTTTTGAAAAGGGATAACCCTACGCAGTACGTTTGTTTGTAGATAACTTTAAAATTTTATTTAATTAAAGGGTCTTACTTGTCAGAGAACGGGGAAAGGGGGCTTTCGGGTTATTTCCCCGGCCCGAAAGGGGGTTTGGAGGGGGGGAAGTGGCCCAAAAATGCCCCTTTCCCTGTTCCAAACCCAACTTGTAGACTGAAAAACCCATCAAAATCAAAATTTAGGAAAAATTTATTTTAAAAGGGAAACCTGGAAAAACCCAATAGAGGACATAAAATCAAACACTGAATACAATCTCTGGAAAAATATTTTACGAAGTTATCCAATGGTTTAAAGAACTGAACAAACAGAAAAATACAGTGTTCATTACTTTTGACATAGTGGACTTCTCCCCTTTTTCCATTGATAGGAATTACTCACTAAAGCACTAAGATTCGCCAACAAATATACAAACATAACAGATTCGGGAGATGGAAAATTTTTCATTCTCCACACTAAGAAAACTCTTCTCCATAGCAACATGAAACTTGGATAAAAAAAAAAAAAACTAGCAGAAATTCCACATTCGATGTCACGATGGGATCTTATGATGGAGCTGAAACGTGTGAATTAGTTGGATTTTTTCATGTTGTCTCATATACAGAAAATACTTGGTAAACAGGTTGGCTTATACAGAATGACGGTCTTGCCACGTTAAACAAAAACCAAAAACCCTTTTGGAAAACAAGAAAAAAGAACTTTGTAAAATTTTTCAAAGCCATAACCTAAAATCACAGAAAGAAGCCAACAAAAAAAACAGTAAATTATTTAGACATGACATTAGACCTTAAGGATCATACATACAAACCATATAAAAAACCTAATGAACACCCTGTCTATGTAGACATCAATAGTAACCATCCCCCCCACTTAAAAACCATACTAATGGTTATAAACAAAAGATTATCTAAACTGTCAAGCAATGAGAAAGAATTTAACAGTGCAGCAGCGAATACCAAGAGGCGCTGAAAAAAAGTGGCTACAACTACAAATTACAATATAACCCAGATAACAACATGACACAACAGGAAAAATAGGAAAAGAAAAATTATAGGGGTATAACCCTCCATAGATGGAAGAACAAAAACAACGTGGGGAAAAAAAATTCCTCAGAATCCTTAAAACATCATTCCAAAAGAACTGTCTATCTAAAATATTCAACAAAAATACCGTCAAGCTATCATACTCGTGTATGCCCAACCTTAAAAATATAATTGATTCTTCCAATAAAACCAAAAACAACACAACCAAAGAGGGTGATGAAAGGATATCTTGTAATTGCACAAAAAAGACCAGTGCCCTCTGAACAACAAATGTCTCTAAAAACAACATTGTGTACCAAGCAAACGGTAACAACAGACAGTGATAAAGAAACATACAAAAGGGATCACGGCAAACCATTTTAAAACCAGATATGCAAACCATACACAGTCTTTCAAAAATGAAAAATAAAAAAAAACCAAAACAGAATTAAGTAAATATATTTGGAAGCTTAAAAATAAGAAAATAGATTACAACCATATCATGGGAAAATTATAAAAAAGCAACACCATACAACAACATTTCTAAAAAATGCAACTTATGTACTACAGAAAAGTGGCTGATATTATGTAAACCCCACCTAGCATCCCCTGAACTCTAAAGTGGAAATGATAAACAATTGCAGGGATAAATGGAAATCTTTGTCAAATGCACCCTTCCGTGGGACGTCCCCCCCTGAACGCGCCCCAAAAAAGAAAAAAAAACGGCAGGGCCCCGTGCCGCACGCACAGAGCTCACAAAGCTCACAACACCACAATATATAAACACCGGTGGCGTGCCTAAAATTTTATATCCTGATGAGAGCGTTTTAGCTTGAAACAAGTTTGTAGGTTTTTTAATTTTTCCATTTTAAAATCCTATTTTAAACTGGTATGTCGCTCCCTACATGGTCGAGCACTTTTAAACGTTCTGAGTGGCGCTGTTGGATTCTTTTTGAACCCTTGGTGATGAGAACACCCACAGAATTATGGACTTTGGGGTGTCTCTATTTTGACACCAAGAGCACAGACACAATCCAAACCGTGTCTCCCTGATGAGTCCGATCCAGCGGACGAAAGGCCTAGGAGCAGGCAATACCAAAAAGATCTGCCTTCGAAGGGGAGTACGATGGTTCCCTCAGGCTGCTAGTGAAGGGTTTCTCATATTTATAATATATTCCCCCCCATTTTTTCATCTTATTTTATTTTTTTTTTTTTAATTCAAATCTTTGCCAAGTCATTACTATAATGATGAAAAATTGTTAACCTGCACTTGTTTTCTCCCACTATTTAATTGTTCAGCAGTATAATGTTTGGTCAATCAGTGGAGATTGGGATCCTTAGGAGATCCAAGTAAGGTTTGTTCTGTACAATTCTTAGCCACTCACAATGCTTGGGTTATTGAACAGCAGAGCTGACCACTCACACTGTTCCATATCTTTTGATCTCCCTTGCATCCTTGAATGGATCCTCAAGCATAGGCTCAAAGATTGTCCCCTACATTTTATACTGTTTGCATAATGCTTTTAGTTTTAAATCACTTTTTTCCCCTCCACATTTTCCTTTGTTCCATTTACTACCCTTCGCTGGCTGCTTTGGGGTGCTGTTGGATTCTTTTTTGAACCCTTGGTGATGAGAACACCACAGAATTATGGACTTTGGTGTGGGCTCTATTTGACCCAAGAGCACAGACACAATCAAGCCGTGTCTCCCTGATGAGTCCGATCCAGCGGACGAAAGGCCTAGGAGCAGGCAATACAAATAGATCTGCCTTCGAAGGGGAGTACGATGGTTCCCTCAGGCTGCTAGTGAAGGGTTTCTCATTTATAATATATTCCCCCCATTTTTTTCATCTTTATTTTATTATTTTTTTTTTAATTCAAATCTTTGCCAAGTCATTACTATAATGACTGAAGAATTGTTAACCTCACTTGTTTTTCTCCCACTATTTAATTGTTCAGCAGTATAATTTAGGCCAATCATGGGAGATTGCATCTCTAGAATCCAAGTAAAGTTTCTGTACAATTCTTACCACTCACAATGCTTGGGTATTGAACAGCAGAGCTGACCCTCACAGTTCCAATATCTTATGATCTCCCTTGCATCCTTGAATGATCCTCAAGCATAGGCTCAAAGATTGTCCCCTACATTTTATAACTGTTTGCATAATGCTTTAGTTTTTATCACTTTTTTCCTCTCCACATTTTCCTTTGTTCATTACTACCCTTCGCTGGCTGCTTTGGGTGCTGTTGGATCTTTAACCCTGGTAAGAAAACTCACAAATTAAGACTTTGGTGTCCATATTTGACACCAAGAGCACAACACAATCACCGTGTCCTCCCGATGAGTCCGATCCAGCGACAAAGGCTAGACAGCAATTAAAATAGATTGCCTTCGAAGGGAGTACGATGGTCCATCAGGCTGCTATGAAGGGTTTCTCATTTAAAATATATCTCCCTCCATTTTTTTCATCTTATTTTAAATTATTTTTTAATACAATCTTTGCCAATCATACTATAATGACTGAAAATTGTTAACCTGCCTTGTTTTTCCCATTTACATTGTTTCATGCATATATATAAATATATATATATATATATATATATATATATATAAATATATATATATATATTATATATATATAATATATATATATATACGATAATGACTCGCAATATAATAAAAAATAAAATAATTAAATAATAATAATAATAACGTATAATACGTAAAGCGCATTCTGTTGTACAACTCAATGCGCTTAGCATCCACCATTTGCACTATCATCAATATTCATGCAACAGCAAAATAAAATACACAATGCAGACGCACCTACATGCCTC